>CABFVX010000027.1:423714-443503 GCA_902151425.1 Timema shepardi
TAAATGGTTTTCCACTCTCCCTCCACGCAAATGCGGGTTCACTTCCTCTAATTCAACCTTCCCAATTCCTAATCCATTGGAGTAATTAGTACTTAAAGCGTATAACCCGAACGGGTAGTAAGACGTGGTGCTAAATAAAATAAATAAAATGATTATCTCATTAATCCTCAGCTATTATAAATACTTGAATTGTAAATATGCGGGTGACCTGGCGGTCTAGGGGTAAGGTGTCAGACTTTTATGCTGGCGGCCGGGGTTCAATCCTTGGTCCCGGCAAAGATTTATCTGATTACCAAACCCTTCCTTCACCTCTGACAATACATCTTGTGAATGTGGGGAATGCCAGGCCTCCACCGTGGTTCGGATCCCACGTTAAACTGTAGGTCCTCCATTTCATCTCACAATCACCCTACCATCACACATTAGCGTAAGTGCGTATAACCCGAACAGATAGTAAGATGCGGTTCTAATAATAATAATAATATAAATACATTGGTCACTTTAGATTGGAAGTTCGTGGCTCAAATTCTATCTGAATCAATTTAAGGGTATACAATGTTATTTATATTGTAGTTTTCCCATCCCTTAGCAGTACTAAATTGGGATTATTTAATCCTAACCAACCTTTTAATTCCTCTATAATTAATATTTTGTACCCTCCTCCTTCTCATTAATCTGATTATATGAGATACCCTTAGCCGTCAAATAAACCAAACCAGTTACTGTGTCTCATATTTATTATTCATTTGATACAAAGCTATGAATTTTTCGATAATGCAGAGAGAACAATTATTTTTTTACCATTCTGTTATTAGGGGATGGTGTCTTATATAATGTCTGCAATATTTACTAAACGCATTAAGTATCTTCATGGCCTATTTAATGTTATAAGACCTCTTGACAATTCATGTTGGTGGCTACTCCCAAAATCATCCTCGGCAGTCTTGGGGTAAAGTGCTTGCCTAACTACCCGATATTCGTGGGTTCAAACACAGCCGTGGTCGACGTATTTTTACTGCGCGCTAAAAAAAAAAAAATCCGTAGTAAAACTTCCTTTGGTCCCATGTCGATTGTGGCATCTAAAAGAACCCTGGTAGTTATGTTAAAAAAAAATATTTCCCGGCAAAATTGGTAGGCCCTTTTACCCTCACTCATAGAAATTATTGTTTGCCGATATAATCAGTCAGATCAAAAAATGCACGAGAAATATCTCTAAGAAATAAAAAAAACTATTAATGAATTCATCAAGAGCCACTACAGCCACGCACCTCAATACTTATATTCTCACAAAAAAATAACCACTCAAGGAAATGGTTATTTCTGTCCATTCCATTAAATAAGAGCTAGTAAAAGATAAGGCCTAGGTTGGAGAAATATCGCTAAACATTACCTGTTAGCCACCCTTTTGAGGCTTTACTTAAATTATTCACATCCTCATATTAAATATTTAAATTGGTGAAAGGCTTGAATAGTTCTAGTGGAAGTAATATCATAATAAGCCTAGAGATAGTAGAAATATTTTGGAGGAATTGTGAGCGATATTACAGATTATTATTATTATTATTATTATTATTATTATTATTATGTTGTGTCACATCGTAAAAACAATTCAGCGAACTCCAACGTGCGCGAGGATCCGCCGATTCAGCGCTCGCGTGCCAGAAAATTGCTGACTGATAACAAGACAGCCACCAACCTACAAACAGTGGACAAATTTTTCAAGAAAAAAATCTCTATTCGTTACTCGTTTTTCTCCGGAAGTATCTTCCCTGGCTATTCAATCTTATTTTACTAAATAACTCAATCTTGATTACCTTGTCTGTTCAAAATTGAAAACTAAATTTAACTCATATTCCTCCTTCCATATTTCTGTCAGAGAAAATGATTTTCCCATGATAAACAATGGTGACATTTGGCCGTCTGGCTGTCTCATTGCGCGTTACTATGGGAAGTTGCTGCCTGAGCAGATAGTCTGTGAGCAGTCCCCCTGTATGTCTGCCCCTGTAAACGCTGCTGTTACACCTGACCTTGGCTCTCAAGATGATTCAACTCGAACCCCACTCGTGACCATAGATGTAGGTCTGGAGGCTACCTCCCAACCTAACTATAAGTGAATAATAGTGATATTCTATTATATCATCAAAATGTTCGTGGTCTACGAACCTAAGCAACTAAAATATTTACAAATTTTTGTTTGAATGAATTCTCTATTATTTGTTTGTTTGAAACTTGGCTCTCTAATGAGTTTATTAATAATACCTGTGTCTGGATTGAAATAACATTTGATCGCCAAAAACTGTTAATCGGGAACATATATCTTGCTCCCCAAATAACAGTCGAAGCATTTAACAATTACTTTACATTTCTTGAAGGTGTTTTGTCTTACTACCCCTATCAAATACTACTACTAGGTGATTTTAACTGACTCAAAATTAATTGGAAATATAATCATGCTCAAAGCATTTCACATTTATACATTTCATTAAAAGATACTCGACTTTTTTCTTTGACTAACTTATTAGGATTTGAACAATTTAATAAAGCTGATATTGACACTAACCTCCTTGACCTTGATTTCGCTAATTTTTACCACCCCTTAGTAACTCATAGCTCTCAATCACTAGTGAATATTGATTTAGCTCATTCGCCTTTATTGATTTCACTTGATGTACCTATTTCTACTAAAATTAATGACACCCCCACTGCATATATTAACTATGCACCTGGTGATTACCTTAATCTTTACAATGACCTGGCCACTGCTGATAGGTTTTGTGTTTATTCTACTGCGGATGTTAATTTGCCTGTGGTTAATTTTATCAATTTAGTCCAAAGGAAAATCAAAACGCATATTCATCAAATTAATATTCTTAATTCACCCAAATATCCAAATTGGTTTTCTTCTACACTTAAATAATATATTAGAAAAAAATAACAATTTTTTCAAAAAGTTTAAGCTAACAAATAATGGTGTATTCTATTCACATTTTTCTCACCTTCGTAAAATAGTTAAAACTACTTTGATTATAGAAAGAGCCAATTGGATAAACTCAATAGAAAATAGTATTAAATCCAAACCCAAGTAATTTTAGAAATTTGTTAAAAATAATCGTGTAAATATAGTTTCCCCGTCCAACCTAGAAATTAATGGAAAGTTTATAGTAGTAGATCCTTTATAATTTGCTAATGAGTTTGGGACTTACTTTCATTCCGTTTATAATTCAGCCCTTCCTGTCTTACCCTTCCCCATTATTGAAAGTAGCGCACCCTTGCATCCTTGCCACATTACACCCTTGGATGTTGCTAATGATATAACAAAATTGAGTTTTTATAGATGTTCCGGGACAGATGGAACTCCAAGTTTAATTGTTAAAGGCTGAGCCATCATTTTCAGCCCTTTGTTAGCCGATGTATTTAACATTAGCCTGTCAAATGAAACATTTCCTCTAACATGGAAACAATCTGTCGTCATACCTATTTATAAAAAAAGGGCAACAATTCTTATAATTATAGACCAATTTCTATCTTAAACACTCTCTCCAAAGTATTCAAGAAAATCATACATGAGAATACTTTCCACCGCTTTAAAAATAAACTTTCAGATAATACATGGCTTTATAAAAAAAAAATCTAGTGTCACTAATTTAGTAGAATTTATTGGGCATGTTGCCCCTCAATTCTCTGCCTAAGGTTAGGTTGATGTTATTTATTTTGACCAAAGTAAGAAATTTGACTTATGTCAGCATAGTATTATTCTCTCTAAACTTGGTAATTTTTGGAATTTCTCACTAATATATAAAATGGTTAGACAGTTATTTGTATGAAAGATAATTCACTATTAAAATTTATTCACACACCTAAAATACATTTTTATCACCCTGTGTCATACCATAGGGTTCTAATTTAGGTCTTCTTCTCTTTAATGTGTTTATTGATGACATTGGTAAATATTTTAACTCGTCTAGTTATTTACTCTTTGCTGATGTTGTAAAATTATTTAAAATTATCAAATCAATTGCAGATTGTATGTATTTACAAAATGATGTAAATGGTATTCTAAAATGGTCTTTTGAAAATGGAATGTCTATTAATAAATCTAAGAGCAAATTTATAACTTTTACTAGGAAAACTAATCCTTTCTTTTTTACTTATAAATTGGGCAATGATAACATAGTTCGCACCCTTCATATTAATGATCTTGCTGTTCTCCTGGATAACAAACTTTTTTTCCACAATCATGTTGACCATGTCATTTCCCAGTCATTGAAATAGGTTAGAATATGCTACTGTTGCTTGGAATTCCATTACCTTAACTGACAATCTTAGGTTAGAAAACATTCGAAGAAAATTTGTCGCTGCGTGTTATGATAAATACTTTAGTAACAGGATTTATTATGATTATGACCGAATTCGAAACCTCTTAGGGCTTCAAACTCTCTTCTAGCGTGGACTTTATTATGACGCCCTTTGTGTTTTTAATATTTTCAATAGAAAAATTTCTTTCAAAATTGCCCTTGATCATGTAGTCGTTCATATCCCTCCTCGGGCTTCTCGTAATCCATAATTCTTTATTCTCAGTAACTCTTATAAAGTGAGCCCTATAGCTCATTGTGTCCATAGCGTCAATTCTAGATTTGTCGAATTAGACTTCTATCATAAAAGAAAAGGTAAACTCAGAAAGTTATTTAAGGACATCCCATATCAATAATTTATCATGTAGAGGTTCTGCCATTAATATTTAAATTTACAATATTCTGATTTATTTTTGCATATGGCAACTGGTTTTAACAACTTTTTAATTATTTGTTATTATTGCTATTTTTATTCTTATCGTTATTAATTACTATTTTTTTTTCGGAACCATTCAACAGTATATGAAATGACTTAGCTATTATTGTTTATCTTATTTTCTCGTGTAAATGTATGTATTTGTAAGGTACTTGTGTACTTTTCAGTTCTGGCCTGGTAAAGTAGGTCTTACGACTGTTGGCCAGCACTATAATAAAGAAAATTGAAATTTAATTGAAATTATTGCTACTATTATTATTAGCACCGTGTCTTACTAACCAGTTATGTTATACGCACTTACGCTAACGCGCAATGGTAGGGTGATTTCGAGATGAAATGGAGGGTCTACAATTTAACGTGGGATCCGAACCACGGTGGAGGCCTGGTATTCCTCACAAGTTGTGATTAATACACGTCTTGTCAGAGGTGAAGGAAGGGTTTGGGCAATCAGATAAATCTGGTCCGAATTTTACAGATGAGTCCTTCACAATTTTATCTAGTGTCGTAATTTGTCTATGTGTGTAGGAGATGCAGGGTAATGAATCATTCTCCGACGTCATCGACAACATGTCTTCTAAGAGCCAGATTCAGCAACGAGCAACGGCCAAGTGTCCGGAATGCTGTAAGTATATTTTAAATTATTAAAAAATTTCAGAATATTTTATATTCATCTTGTTTATTAACGTCTAGGAGTGTTTTAGTTAAAATTAATTTCGGAATACTTATTATTGATAGCTCCACTAAACCTGATTCTTATGTCTGATATACAATCAACCGTCCATACACTATAGGTATTTCTCTATCCTGCCTGATAAACAGACAACCCGCCATACACAAGTACCTCTCCATCCCGCCTGATAAGCAGACAACCCGCCATGCATAGTAAGCCACGCTCTGTACTTGTCTCAGTTTGTGGGGTGCCCAACAAGTGGATGCGTGTCATTGGGGGCAAGCCGATCATGATGTCCGAGTACCCTTGGTTGGCGGCGCTCTTTAGGAGACGGAAGCTGATATGCGGTGGTACGCTGCTCACAGACCGCCACGTACTCACCGCGGCTCATTGCGTAGAAAGGTGAGTGCAACGCATTACCGTCAAGGATTCATGGAGGATTGGTATACTGTAATTTTAGTCCGTTTTTTATAGGAAAGATCTATCTAAAGTGTCAAGATTGATTACATTTTACTTTATTATTAAGGGCCGGTCTTATGACTACCGGTTAAATATTGCGATTGGGACGTTAAAGCTATCTACCAGATAAAATTTATCAGCCGGCTTAATGTTTTACGCGTCTTATGAACTGAATTTATCTGCCAGATAGCTATCTGTAGGATAAATATATTTTTATGCAAAACACGCAAGGTTGGTACTGTTTTTACTGGTGCGCGCATGCGTATAAGCCATGCTGATAACGCTACAACCTAGCGAGTGGTGAGAACGCTCACCATTTGTTAAATAATGGCGGCTAAACGAGTGCGAGGAAACAGATGGCGTCACGTAGACGCAGAAGCTAAGATGTCTTGCAAGTACTAATTTTGGTGTATAACAAAATGTGGGCAACAGTTTGGTACAGCGTTTACAAAATTTAATTTATTGTACTCACATTTTGATAATTTGTTCTTATATAAATGTAACTCTAAAAATAGCTTTTCAGTTTATATAAAAGAGAATTAAATGTTCTAACTTTATATAGTTAGAGCCCGGGCCTGTGTTTACTAAACACGTGAACCAAGATTTTAACCTAAAAACATATTCTGATTGGCGAAACCTCATGAAAAACAACGCACAATTATGGCGACAACCATTTTAACTTCCAGATAAAAGTTTATCAGGTATTTAAACCTCATGATAAAAATTTAATGGATAAATACATATTATCTGGCAGATAAATGCTATATGGCAGTCATAAGACGCATTTTTAATTTATCCACTAGATAGAAATATTTATCTACCAGATTAATATTTATCCAGGAGCTATAAGACCGGCCCTAAATGATGTACATGTTTTTATCACTGGGAATCTGTCGAGTAGCTTTGCTATTTTTAGTATATAAAATTAATCACATGGATAGGTAACCAAATCTTAAACTAAGTTTAAATATTTATTGTTTATTGGTTTAAAATGTTTTACGAAATTTGAAAATACACAAAATAGAGATAAAATCTGAATGTGTTATAAAAGTTGGCATTTATTTCGAAGATTAAGCTATAGCTTTTCTACACACAATATTCTGGACTCTTTCCAGTTTGCTCTAGCAAAAATAAATGCTACGATGCACCGCACAAACTTTATTTCTCTGGAATAACTTTAATAATAAATGAGTGTATTAATAATTGTAATTAATAAACAATGTTGGTGTCACCAGGCCGTCGAACGAACTCACAGTAGAACTGTCGGCCCACGAGCTGGGGATGACTGGACCGACTCTAACCAAGGCCCGCCGCGTTTCGGCCGTCTTGAGGCACCCAGGGTTTCGACCCGGGGGGAACTTCAACCATGACCTCACCCTGTTAAGGCTGAGCACCCCCGTGGCCTTCAGTTCTGGGGTTCGACCTGCGTGTCTGCCTCCGACCGGTAACTGCCATTACAAGTATTGGTTGAAGCTCGTTACCCGCCAGGATCTAGACGAGCGGTTGGCACTCCTCGCCTTAAAACTATCGGGTACCGTAAAGTGGTGTAGCGTGGCGTTGACTTTCGCAAAGGGAGAGCAGATTTAATTGAAACCGTGCTTGTAAACTGTTCTTATCACTCAGTAGAACCCTTAGTATAACCATAATTGGTCAAGCTTCAATATTGTTACAGATATCATAAAGATGACTTACAAGTTCATGTAAGGTTATTAGAGTTGTGTACAACAAAGATAAATTGGCCTATTTTTTTCTACTCCCAGAGTGTAAATATCACGGCCGTGGATTCAAATCGACCGAGGCCGATAGTTGCGTCCAAATAGACGCAAGTCGCTAGTATGCATTGCTTTGGGTGCTGTGACGCAGCGTCAACGCTAAAAGCAGTGCACACTAATGACTTAAGTCTATTTGGACGCAACTCTCGGCCTAGGTCGATTTGAATCCACGGCCGTGATATTTACACTGTGGGAGTAGAAAAAAATAGGCCAATTTATCTTTGCTGTACACAACCCTAATAACCTTACATGGACTTGTAAGTCATCTTTATGATATCTGTAACAAGTTTGTGTAGGCATTTTGCCTAACATCCGTTCTCTACTCATTATTATATAAGTGAACAGTGGTTGTAACATGTTACAAGAATTTTATTAATTATTATTGTGAAAATAAATGGTAGGTAGTACTGTATCTAGTTTTAATGCACTTTTACTATATAATCCAGATGACATATGGTCCCAGTAAGTCCTTATAAACGAAGTTCCACATTATATAGAAAATATTTTATCCCAATTCATAAAAAGTATTAGAGAAAAAAATTGAGATAGAACTCGCCAAGTAGCTTTAGCATTATGGCTTCCATTTCATCGGTAATTGGATATAGCGTCTGGCACAACTCCATCCAAGCTGCTTGTTTTTTTAATTTCTGACGTGGTATTCTTCTAAAGATGACTTCCAAATGACAGGTCCATCCCGCTACTCATTGCTAAAAAGTTCCGTGTCTATTTTGTCCTCCATTCTGACTATAAACTGATTACCGTCACAATGACGCGTGCACTGCTCTATGTCTTCACAGGGACTGACAGAACGCTGAGCGGTAGTGCCACCCCTGTGTTTGTCAGAAACCCGCGTCACTAGGTTTGACGCAACAATGACGCCAACTTAACGCCAGACATCTCCTCCCGTATGAAGTTCATCATTCGAATCAAAGTAATGCTGAGACTCAGCGTCACAGGACGCGACTGAAAAGATGACGCACGTCACTGACGTACAGGCAGTCGGTTAGCAAGATTACGAAAGCTACACACGTGAATTTTCAATTTTTCTGAGCAAAACAATTGACAGTTTCTTTTACGGTAGTAATGTTGTCCACTTTTAATATACTATTGAGCGTTACTTTCCACCCTCCCTTTCTACCGTCATTAACGACGCTCCATGCCTAAATAAGCAATGTTTTTTTCTCTTATTTTCCAACACAGGGGAGAGTTTCGCAGGGTCCCTAGGGACCATAGTGGGTTGGGGAAGGGTATCAGAGGGCGGTCCCTCATCCGTCGTGCCACGGCAGGCTCTGGTTCGGATAATGGCTCGGGAGGAGTGCCTGGAAGCTAGTAACTACTCTGCGATCACTCTCACACCCAACATGCTTTGCGCGGGACTTCCCCAAGGAGGGGCTGACGCTTGTCAGGTAAATCATGCGATTTATAACTACGCCAATCAACAGTACACCCTAACATAATATTTTTTCTATCTAGACCCACGTCTTACTAACCGTTCGGGCTATATGCTTACATGCTGATTATGCCAATGGGTTAGGAATTGTGAAGGTTGAATTTAAAGAAATTGAGCCGGTATTTGCGTAGAGGTAGAGTGGAAAACCATTTAGGGAAAACCACCCCTAGTTCACCCGAATGAGATTCGAACCCTGATCTCCGCGTCATCGGCAGTCTAGCTCAACACGAATTTAGCGCGTTGGTTATCTACGCCACTTAGGTGGGTATCAACACAGTAACACGAGTAAACGAGGTATCAATTTTAAAAAAATCTATTTATTTATAAAAACATCGATTGTGCAATATTAATTTTTAACGATATTGGGGGTATTTTAATTGGTGTCAAAAATTCTAGGGACGTATTTTCATTCCCCAAACATTAACAAAAGTTCATATAAATATGGATCTAAAAATTCTTATTTTCTGAGCTAAGAGGAATTTTATCGTTCAATTAATAAGTACCCGCCTCGGTGGCTTAGTTGGCTAACGCGCTTGTCATGTTGAAGCTTGACTGCTGAGGACGGGGAGATCGAGGTTCGAATCTCGGTCGGGTTAACTGGGAGGTTCCTCAATTGTTTTCCACTCTCTCTCCACGCAAATGAGGGTTCACTTCCTCTAATTCAACCCTCCCAATTCCTAATCCATTAGAGTAATTATTAGTACTTAAAGCGTATAACCTGAACGGGTATTAAGACGTGGTGCTAAATATTATTATTATTAATTAATAAGTAATCCAACAGAAAAAGTATTGCAACTAAACAAAATAAGTATTAACAGAAACAAACAAAAGTATAATACAGAACAATCTCTGATAAAATTGGTTAAAAATTGTGTCCTGCTTTGATGCATTCTCTGAGCCTACGCTCTGCACTTTGTCTTAATCTGATGAATACAATAATTGAGATGTTACGTATTTGCTCTCATCAATTTATAATACTCTCTCTCTTCTCAGCATTAGTCACAGCGTCATGCGTAAACAATGGACTTAAATAAAAATCCGTTGTGTTCAAATTTGGTGATCGAACAGTCGAATCATTGGAACCTCCCCCCCCCCTCCCACGGCAAATCCATCTTTGAGGAAAAACTTTAATAACTATAAAACTAGAAGTTTATAGATCACCGCTTATGTGGACTATTTTTTAATTGTTTGGTTGATTGGAATATGCCCCTAGAATATTTGACACCAATTAAAATACACACTGTATAGTAGTAATTGTGATTATTTATTTAATATGAATACCAATTAATACAAAACACACTAATTGAAATTTATTAGAAGGGAAAACTATTGATATTATATGAACAACTACCTCATAATTTAAAAAAAAAATATTAATCGCAGTTCCGTCTCTATGATTTCTGCATTCAAATTGATGAAACTAGTAAACCTGTCATTAGATCCAAAGCTATCTGACACCAATTGTATTGAAGTTATGAATAGTGTATATAGATTATAACAAAATTGAATTGCATTCAAATCAAATTAAAATGAAAATAATAGATTCCAATTATTATATGTAGAAAATCACACAGTTTTACCATCAAATGTGTATATTCAAATTGTTATTATAGCTGCAGATGTACCGATACATTTATCAATTTATTTAATACATTGGAATACCCTTTAAAATTTGCGAATTGTAATAATTAAAAAAATAATCTCTATCTCTATTAATTGACTTAATATTTTACTATTTTTTATTAAAGCTGTCTACTATTTTCAAAAAATAAATAAAACATTACAAATAAAAAAGGTAAATATTAGCTTTACAAAACAAAAGCCATCTAAATTTCATCTTTCCAGTTCACCCAGATCAATGCAGTATGAAATATACAATATACAATATACAATATACAACCAATATATCGATATAATTTGATCGATTGATCGTAGCTTTCGATATATACCTTGAGATATATCATATTTTAATCATATCGACGTATTAAGGAAAATGGTCATCCAAAGTAAAGGGTAACATTCTGCCAACGATGGTGGAGGGAAATTCACTGATTGGTAACACTGTACTCTTTGAATTCCAGGGCGACAGCGGGGGAGCTTTGCTTGCTGAAGACTTCTATGGGAGAATGGTGGTAGCGGGTATGCGTCCTTTCTTATTCAGGGTATACCCTCAGTTAGGCTTAGAAATAGTTACACTGCTAGAACACAGTTATTGAATGTAAAATAAATCCATTTAAACTCAAAGTTCAGTAAACGAAATAATGGTACAGCACATTCGTACATTACATACCATATCATTTACCACATTATAGTTTGTAACAAAATTTAACATCTGTTATTAGTGTACTACGCCTCAGAAGAATAAAAACATAATTTGATAACTATATGAAATGCTTTTCATATATAAATTGTTACTGTAATCTCTTTTTAAATATTAAATTTACTATAAACTGACCATAAGACATCTACCTCCAAACATCTGTTTTTATAGAAAAATAAACATATATTAATATTTAACATGCAAATCACATATCGGATACCCATTTTCAAATAAATCGTTAAAACTTAGTGTGTCCAATTTTCCAAATTCAGTTAACAATATAATACTCGAATAAAGGCATTAAATGAGAAACGGTTTTATCTAATAAGTTTAATTTAAATACTTTTTAATTATTGAGAATGATTTTAGATAATTCCAAAACCCATTCAATTAATTTGTATAGCTATTTCCTTTAGTGTTTTTGTCTACAGGAATTGTGTCCTGGGGTCTTGGGTGTGGACGACCCACTAATCCAGGGGTGTACACTAAAGTCAGCCAGTATACCGACTGGATCCTAAAGAACATCATGGGAAATGGATGCCGTTGTCTTTGATACCCCTAAATACTGTCGATTTAATTAATCAACTTATCTATCATATCTATCGTAGTTTCTAAACACAAAAATATGTTGTTTTGTTGCTAACATTGATAACATATTACTATTATGGATAGTATATACCAAAAATTACAGCTACATATCACATGATCTCGCGAATGGTTGTATTAAAATTAGTTTTAGTAACTCTTATCATCTTCAAAAAATTAATTTCATATCTTAATCAGACTGTATAATTAATTATATGGTGTCAGCGAATATTGAAAGGAGGTTGGGTTCTCAAAAGATTTTGAAATTTGTAACTATATTTTAACACATTTCAAATGTCATAAAAAGCCAAAGTTATTGTGAATGGACTATACCCCTGCTAACTTTATGAATAAATATAATGTACAGTCCAACTTTCATAGGAAGAACTTTATTTGACAGCTAGAAAATGATACTAGTTCTACTTTCGCATATTTATCAGGTCACATTATTATGCAACTTGCCATTTTTAATACATGCTATCAATATTTATGAAATAACACTAATCATATAAATTATTTAAAAAATGTCTATAATTTTTAAAAGGCCCTTTCCATGAAAATTAGACTGTACACCCTATTCGTACTTAAAATGAAACTATTGTGTAACAAAGTAGAAATTGATAGCCAGTTTGAGTTTAGTGTTTCCTTTTAATAACTTCTTTGTTTTATAAATGCACAAACTTAATTTTATCTACAGTTTTAATAAATAATATATATATTTACTATCAACTAATTAAAATACAGTTTTAATTATTTTATATTTTATATTCAATTCATTACGCTCTTGTCAATGTTTACCATCTCAAAGAAAGTGCTGTTTCATTTATGATAGTGATTGAAACGTAACAATTTATGTAAATGAACATTTGGTATTTTATTAACGAATTTCAAATATCCGCTGGTGTATTATTTAATAAAATTTAAAACAGAGTTTCTGTAGGCATGCTTATGTGTTTTTAATGTTAAGAACTCTTAAAATAGATAGAGGAAACTTTTTTTCCCCCTTTTAAGTGAAAAGTTATTTTTCTCTTTTATAGTTATTAATAAGTAAATTTGAAAACGATTTAAAAATTTAGTAAGATAAGTGATAACAGCAATTGATTTGTTAAGCCATTTCAAAACTACTATTTCTAAACATATTTGTAAATTTTGAACAAATAAAAAAAAATAACACTTGGACATAAGAATCGAGCTCGGAAGCTTTAACTTAACAAGCTTATGCTTTTCTACCGAGTTATCTTTGAAGACTGTCTTGGTATTTTTCCATTGTTTAAAAGTAAGCTAAGCCCATGAGAGTCTTACTTGGCGGATTACACTATGACTTTGTCTTATAATCCGACTATACTATAGGGTAGCAGCTCCCAACGTGGGGTACGCGTACCTCCAGTGGTACGTGCCCTGATATTTGAGGGTGCGCGAATATATTTTATTAGTGGCGGAAAGATGTCAACAGGTTAAGACCAAAGATCAGTAAAAGCTATAAAAATTAACTCAACGATATGGTGAGGGGCTGTGCGGGTTTTCTTCTATGTTTGACCTTGAGAAAATTATATCAATTCCAAATATACAATAGTTTTTATAATTATTAATATATTAATAAATTAATTAAATGTGTTTGTTTTTATTGTAACTTTTGCTTTTTGAATGTAAACTTATCTATTCTCTTTATTTAGCTTATTATCACTTTTTTTTAGTTCCATTATTAGAATTATTTATGTTCAGTTGTCAGACATATATCAGAAATAATTACTACTGTAGTAATTATACATTTTGACAAAAAATTAAGGCCACAATTTATGAAAATGGGTTGCCAAGGGGTGCGGAAGTGAAGAAAGGTTGGGGACCGCTGCCATAGTGGAACAATGCAAGGTGAGTTTTCTAATTTTAAGGGTAGATGAAATACAAAGAAATACAAATAGATCTACTATACAGATATTATTTTATAAACCTTATGACATATTAGTTTATTTATTTCTTCCTTGAGTTGACTATAACGTTTTGTCTCTGAAACAATTATTGAAATTAGGCTTTAGTCTAATTTACAATTCCATATTTTTTTTAAAAAAAAGAGTTATTATCAGACAATAAATATTTCAAACCAAACAACATTAAGCCATTTTCACTTTTGTTTCATAAATATAATTTTTAATTATTTTTACTCAACTAACTTTTCCCTACTCCTATACAAGTGTCCAGTTAAGTGGCAATTAAAGAAAAATTATGTGTGGATTTTTTTTTTTTTTTCGGAAATGATCAACAGATAGCTTTACGGTTTATTCTAATGTGTACATACGCAAGTAAGCCAAGAAACAAATTATCGTAAAAGTTTACTTTACGTAAGTATAACTATGAAGATTAGATATAAACTTGACGATTTCACGGTTTAATGAACCATGAGGGTAATATAATAATAGAAGTATGTGTGATTAATGCAAGAAATGTTTTATACTATATAGCCTTTAGGATTTGAAAAGAGAATAGGTCCATAAATCAACCAGTCTTGAGAGGTACCTTAGTAGACCAACATATGGGAAAGAGACATGTATTTTACCTTAGTGTGCTGCATAATAGTCTTGGCAATTTTAAATCAGGTAACAACCTTTCAGAACTTATTAACTACACGACATGTTACGACAGTTTTACTGTCACGAATAACTAATTTGTAGGTATCTCTAATAACATTTTATAGTGAGTTTATCGCAAGGAAATTTCTAGTCGAATGTCTTTAAAATGAAAATATCTGTGTAACTTTGTGTTACATATTTGTATTTAATTAATTAGATATAACTTTAATTTCGTTGTACTTAGCATTTTATTAGACAAACTTACAAACTGACCATGGTATTTCTAGCCTTTTTTAAATACAGTTTTTTTTATTAAGTAGAACGGCTTTAATAACATCGATTTAAAATAAAAATGTTAATCAATTTTTCAAGAATATTTTTATTCAAATTTGTCGTTTTACAATCCTAAAACTAAATGTCATTTTTAGAGAATAAATTTAATGAATTAACATTAGTTTTAAAATATTTTTCACGCCATTACTTCAAAGCTGTTAACATTTAATTACACCCACAGTGCAGGAATTAGGAAGGAAGGAATGATTAGGAATGTAGCCATATTTATATATAAGAAGATGGAGATGGCATTTAAAGAGAAAATAAGTCTTTGTAAGCCCAGCTGGGATTTAAACCCCGATCTACTCATCACTATAAAACCAGACTAGACTAGCTTGGCATTTATTCAACGTATCTACCAATGTGGTTGACGGAATGATTAAAATAAAACGATAATTTTAATTCACATTATATTTAAACCTCTACCATCTAGTAGTCAGAGTTCATTGCTACATAACCAGAGGTTCTGGGTTCAATTCACGGTACTTTCAGATTTTCTGTAAAGCAATGGGTTTGGAACGGGGTCGACTCAGCCTAGTGAGGACAATAAAAGGAGCTACTTTAATAAAGAAGTAGCAACTCCGGTCTAGAAAATTGAGATTAACGGCTGGAGGGTTCATTGTGGTGATCAAGTGATACAATATATATGTAAATATTAGCACTATCTTCGCCAACATATGGCAGCCGCTTGGTCGGTAAAGATCGCTTCTGGGCTGATGCCAATAAGTAATATAACAAAACATATTTATAAAAAACATTTTATGCACCACTTTCTTTAAATTGGACAACAAAATTATCTATATTTTTTAATTTTTTTAAAGAGTTGAATATATTATAAATACATTTAATAATTTATCAATTACTGTTGTCTTTGATGAGTACAATTGGATGTTTCAAATAAATAGTTTTTCGTAAATTGCGTCGTTTACTTGATATCATAAAACAATCAAATTTTTTTTATCGAAAAGACTATTTCTCTAGAAATATATAAATAATACATCAACCTTTAATTAACAATAAATAAACAATTCTTATAATTATGGTGTAAATTCTAGATGGTGTGAGTGGTGGTGGGGGGGGGGGCGCTTCTTTCAAGGTTGCCTGGGGTGCTGACTTCACACGTGGCGGATCTCTTTGTTAATGAACACAAATAATAATGTTGTAGGCCTATTTATTGATTTTTACAATATATCCCCTATAATTATATTACCACTGCGCAAAATGAATGTGCTTGTCTATTTCTATCACCATCTTGTGAATGTGGGGAATGCCAGGCCTCCACCGTGGTTCGGATTCCACGTTAAACTGTAGGTCCTTCATTTCATCTCACAATCACCCTACCATTACACATTAGCGTAAGTGCGTATAACCCGAACGGGTGGTAACACGCGGTGCTAATAATAATAATAATAATAATAATAATAATAATAATAATAATAATAATTCTATCACGGCCTCGCATATCAGTGATTCAAATGAACTCTTAACAAAACTCCAGCGCTTTGTAATAAGCAAGCCTCAGTTACAACTGAGTCTCCATGTGTTGTTTTAGTAAGAGCTATGTTCATTCATGTTGAAGACAAGGGTGTCGGTTTTCACATCCCGTGACGTCTTACCTTGGAAAGGTCGCTGCTGCATGCAATTTGAATTTTTAAATGTTGTTCCCCCAAAAATCTCGCCCTCTAGGCACGTGCCTAGTCTACCTAGTGGGTAATTAGGCACTGTTTACTCCCAGCTCAAAGTTTGATATGTCCTTGAAGAGCAGTGCTAAACTTTTTGACTGAAAAGCATTAAAATCTTTAAGGCTCATACACGTTTATTATCAATCCCAACTTTGTTACGTTTATAAGTATAATAATCATAAATCTTTAATTAATTAAAGTGTACACCACGTTTACGGTGAAAGCTCTCAATCCTCGCTTTGACGAGCTCTACTATGGTACCAACATTCAAGCCGAATCATAGTGGAAACAAACAAGGTATGAGTAATCTTGATACTCTTTCAAGGTAAGCAAAGCCTCCATCAATTTTGGAGAATATTTTTTTAAAATAAACGTTGTTTCACTTAGGTAGGATATAAATGTTGTATTTTTCTTGTAGGTGACGGCCTACCCTCTCAAAGTGAATGTCAACACTACTTGTGGTGAGTAATCCTATACCACAATATTCTTACGAATTGATATATTATTTTGATAGCTAGAAAAGGTTACTAGATCTACTTTCACGTTTTCATACGTCAAGTCATGTTATCTGCAGTTATCACTTTTGATAGATATTATCAATACTAATAACCAGCCCTTAGGTGTGCACCTGGCTACGAGCCTAGGGATTCCTGGTTCGATTCCCAGCATGTAACTTGTGCATTTTTCATGAAAAGCGGAACCACCCCAACGGTCATCAGGGTTTGATTAACTATGATTAAGTTAAGTTGTGTTTCTACTGGTTCCACACCCTCATACTCTCTATCCCCCTCATACTCCCTATCCCCCTCATACTCCCTATCACCATCATACTCTCTATCATCCTCATACTCACTATCACCCTCATACTCTCTATCATCCTCATACTCTCTATCACCCTCATACTCACTATCATCCTCATACTCATTATCCCCCTCATACTCACTATCACCCTCATACTCACTATCACCCTCATACTCTCTATCCCCCTCATACTCTCTATCCCCCTCATACTCACTATCACCCTCATACTCACTATCACCCTCATACTCACTATCACCCTCATACTCACTATCACCCTCATACTCTCTATCACCCTCATACTCACTATCACCCTCATACTCTCTATCACCCTCATACTCTCTATCACCCTCATACTCTCTATTATCCTCATACTCACTATCACCCTCATACTCACTATCACTATCACCTCTCCTGATCGGGACATGGAAAGATCCTCTACGGAAAAGATGGTACAACGGTACATTAGTACTGGCTAATATTTACACTATTGGATTACAAATAATGTAACCCAGACGCACAATAGTATTATAAATACTAATAAAATAACAATAATATAGTAAAACGTTGCCATTATAAATTATGATCGCAAAAAATCTGCTTTTCGCTGAAGGTTGCTCCAAATGCCCATTCGTAAGAGAATCGAGGTTTATGTTGACAGTGCCTCTGCTGACAGTTATTTACATTTTTAAAAATCTTAACACTAGGTTTCTTTACCCAATCATACTATTTATGAAACAAGTAAGACTATTGCAACGATAGGAACGTGGAGGTAGCGAGATCCACTGTTCACAAAACGACTACTACTTTTATTATTAGGTATTCTGTCTCAAGACATGTTCATTATATTGTAAGTGAGCCTATACCACGAATGCAACCCTGTCCTCTGCCTCCTCCTTCCACTCCCTGAATTTTCTTATTTCTTTCAAGTTAGCCAATATTTTCATCCTCCTTCTTCCCAAGTTCCTCTTTCCCTCAAACTCTCTTTCTATAACGCTGAGCAGAAGACATTTTCTCCTAAGGATGTTTCCAATCCAGTTTGCTTTACACCAAAGAATCACATCCAAATTGGATCTCTTCTCACCCACTCTTCTTAGGACGTCCTAATTTGTCATCCTGTCTTCTCAAGTCTTCTCCAGCACCACATTTAAAAGCTCTCCGAGTATTTATTTTCCATCTTTCTGAGTGTCCAAGTTTCTGCTACATACAGATGCCCCAAATATAGCATTTCATTAGTTCATCCCTTATTTCCAAACTCAACTTGCTGGTCAGCAGTAACCTCTTCTTGTTGAAAGCGTCCTTGGACATGGAGATGCTCGATATAATTTCCTTGGTGCAGTAAGCATCCTTTGTCAGTATACTTCCCATGAACTTGGACCACTCTATATTTTCCGACTACTGGTTTTAAATTTTGATTTTAAGTGACTAATCATTTTTAGGAATCCCCATCACCTCCCAATGTTGATCTCCACGCCATAGCTTCTCCCTCCCTCCACCCATCGTTTCCTACAACTATTTTTTTTTCCCCAGCAATGCTAGATTATTCACATATTTTATTATGTTTAAGACGCATCCTCCTAAACGGAAATTGCCACGTCCCTCTAGGGCTTCCCTGACCAACCCCTCGCTACACAAATTGAACATGCTGGGTGACAAACAGCATCCCTGCATCTCTGCCCTCTTCGTCTCTCCATCATTCAGCCTCACCTTCACTCGCTGTCCCGGGTACAGGTTTGCAATTAGCCTTCTGTGCATCCAGTTTATGCCAATCTTCTTGGGTATCTCTATTAGTATGTAACATTGTAGTAACGATAATACCATGGAGGGAACCAGGTCTACTGCTAACAGAACTAATAGTAGGACTGTAGTAACGATAATAACATGAAGGGAACCAGGTCTACTGCTAAAAGAAATACTAGTAAGGTTGTAGTAACCAAGATAACATGAAGGGAACCAGGTCTACTGCTAACAGAACTACTAGTAAGGTTGTAGTAGCCATGATAACATGGAGGGAACTAGGTCTACTGCTAACAGAACTACAAGTAAGATTGTAGTAACCATGATAACATGAAGGGAACCAGGTCTACTGCTAACAGAACTACTAGTAAGATTGTAGTAGCCATAATAACATGGAGGGAACCAGGTCTACAGCTAACAGAACTACTAGTAAGGTTGTAGTAACGATAATACCATGAAGGGAACCAGGTCTACTGCTAACAGAACTACTAGTAAGGTTGTAGTAACCATGATAACATGGAGAGAACTAGGTCTACTGCTAACAGAACTACTAGTAAGGTTGTAGTAACGATAATACCATGAAGGGAACCAGGTCTACTGCTAACAGAACTACTAGTAAGATTGTAGTAAC
>CABFVX010000027.1:449459-498372 GCA_902151425.1 Timema shepardi
TCTTACAATGAGCAGTGGCAGAAGTCACAATCTTACAATGGGCAGTGGCAGAAGTCACAATCTTACAATGGGCAGTGGCAGAAGTCACAATCTTACAATGAGCAGTGGCAGAAGTCACACTCTTACGGGAACACATAACATTTTTATTACATTCTAATAAACCTATAGATAAAGTATTTATATTTTGTAAAGTTTCAACCTCTATATTACGATGGATCATGCCTTTTTATTTAAGTTATCCTAGAACTCAAAATGTAGGATTTTCAATATTCTGTTTGTCTGTACATGAAATTTATTCAAGTTTGATATTTAGAAGTTATATGTTCATATCTAGAAACTGAATTGTGATTTTGATTCTAGCTCTAAAATTAAGATCTGTTTACTTAAGAATGATTTTTTTTTAATTCTACATTTTCAAAGATGGCTCTAACCCTTTTGTTTAATTTGTGTATTTAGTATTGTTCTACAATATATATAGTTATATATATATATATATATATATTATTGTAGGTGGAATTTTTTTTTAGAAATCTTGATACAAGGAAATTTCAACGATGACTGATTTGAGTAAAGTAGAATTGTTCAAAATTGACTCGAGCTATTTGGTTCAAAATATGTATCCATGGTGGTCCTTATATAATAAACCAGTATGTACGATTGTTTTTCTGAAAAATATTTATATATGGGTTTATTAATGTAAGGGTCTTTTGAACCACGTTATTTTAAAGATAAAATTAACAATATTTATAGTGAAATATAACTTTTATTTTCATTCTTTTTTTTTACGCATACAGTTTGAAATATACGTCAATAAAAATAAATAAAACACCTAGATTAATATAATAATATTGTTCTCTGTGAAACAGCCCCCTACAAAATGCCATTGTTCTGGGACTCATGAATCATCTGGGTGACCCTACGACAATTAGTTTAAATTTTCAAATTTCACTAAAGAGGAGAACCCATGAGGTTATCTGTCCTCATAGCTTAGTGATTAGATAATCCACCACCAGAGGATCTTTATTCAATCTATGGGATTAATTGACAAGTGGGAAAAAGGAAGGGTCTTTAGATATTTATATAGAAGGTCATTTTTCTTAAACATTATATAATTCTTCCTGATGACCTTAAGTTGTGGACACATGATGATTAACTCTAGTTATCCTAGTTGACCTGGTGGTCTAGGGGAAAGGTGTCAAGACTTCTGTGCCGGGGGTCCAATCCTTGGTCTCGGCACGGATTTATCTGATTGCCAAATCCTTCTTTCACCTCTGACAAGAAGTGTATTAAACACAACTTGTGAGTGTGTGGAATTCCAGGTTCTCACCGTGGTTCGGATCCCACGTTAAACTGTAGGTTCTCCATTTCATCTCACAATCAGCCTACCATTCATTACACATTAGCGTAAGTGAGTAGAACCCGAACGGGTAGTAAGACGTGATGACAATAATAATGTTTTCTTTACTTAGGGCGAACAAAGACGAGCTAATGGTAGTTCTAGGTATGCACGACAGAGTGCAGATGGAGGAAGGGACAGAGAAGTTTATCAAGATTGACAGCCTGATCATCCATGAGTCATTCACCAGCGACTATCTACATGACACCGACGATATTGGACTCGTAAAGCTGAAGGAGCCCATTGTATGGGACGAGACTATACAGCCTATCTGTCTCCCCAAACCAGGTAATGTGCGCAAGTATGGGTATTATTATTAGATACCCTGATTTGTGGTAAATAGCATCGAAAAATACTGGGGGGATGTCCAATTTGGCTATTAAAAGTAAGTAAATAAAATGTTATTCTCGGCTAAAATTTGTTTAAAAAATAAACTCAAAATTAAAATGGATAGAAAAATGAAGTTTAACATTATCATTATAAGGTTTTACATATTTGTCTGTAAACGCAATATAACTATAAAAAAAAGAAGCCAGATTAAGAACATATGTTTAATCTTTAAAATGATATTTGTTTTAAGGATATATTTTTTCTCTTTTTTAAAATGGGAACCTTGATAGGTTATTGGAATATTAGGAAAACAAATGAAAAAAAAAGAAGCTAAGAACGATGATGTCCACAACTTAATCAAATTGATGTATAGTCTATAAATCGTTAATTTTCATTAATATTGACCACATAGAATATTATTCACATATCAAAAATTCCAAGCAGTCATTTTCACGAGGAAAAAAAAATCTAATATCTCTTATTTTATGTGTGTAAAATACACAATTAAAAAAATATTCATGATGACCTTAAAATATTTCGATAAACCCTGGTAGTTTTAATGTTATAATAAGATGTTATAATAAAAGTTCACAAAAACACGTCTAGTGATAATTCATAGTTAGGGGGGAAGGGAGGGATGGTTTCAAAACGTAAGCGGACACTAGCTTCCTAGACACAAGATACAATCCTAAAAATTTGCTTGGAAGAATGTTTTCAAAAATAGATATTCAGTAAACCAACAGTAATTTTACTAATAAAAACCAACGCACCATCTTGTTAGCCCTAACAAACACTATGTTATACATTTTAAAACAAATTATTCAAATAATTTGAATAGATTTTTAAAAATATTTCTAAATTTAAAAAAAATTAACACGCATTATTATTTACTATGAAAAAATATTCCCAGCTAGGCAAACTTCGACCAATTTCAAATATTCTTTAAATTTGTCGTAAGTAAACTAGGTGCTCTTATATTAATTTGTTTAAAGAAAAATAAGCACACGTTGATACCTATTCTGAACAAAATCATAAGAGCTATTGAAGAAAATTCAAACTATACAAAAAACCATAAACTGCTATAAGAATTTTTTTTAGAAAAATAAATGTAGTTTACTATTTACAATGTGAAAACCTTAACAGATACCCATTTTTGAACCAAACCGCATGAGCCATTTTAAAATATTCAAACGTATAAAAACCCAGTAATCAGTCAACTGCCTTTAAACTAATTTTCCCCTAGAAAAAAAAAATTACTATGTCAAACACTCCCCATGAATATACAGTTTTTTTTCTTTTTTTCTTCTTCTTTTTCTTCTTCGAATGCTCTTATTCTTCTAGAAGTGAAGAACGAGAGCAAAATTAAGTTGTTGAAAATTGGTCACATTTTGTAACATTTAATAATAAATAAACATTTAAAATACAAATCAATGCCCAACTATCATCATTTCCCTACTTGTTAATTTTTTGTATATTTGCGTGTCTTCGTATTAAAATTGCTGTGTACTGGGTGACGTAAGCAATGCCACAATTCAATTCCTCCCAGTGGCGCTCCTACCTTTCTATCTATTTACATTGTGTTTGACCCGGAGTCCTGTGGGTCTATCACATACAATACAGTGGATATCATCTCCGAGGGAGCTGCGCGATTACTATTGGGAAACAGCGTTGTCATTTTCTTGTTTTGGTGTGGTCATTCTCCCCTCAAATATAAGACGCTGATTACTCAAGTTTGCCGGTAGCGCCTTTAAACCTCAGCACACCATCTCCTGACATAACTGAGAGCGAGGAGAGGTGGCAACAGTTAACTGATAGCTCCATAAGACCTCCCGTTCCCTCAGTGATGATATTGGGTGTAGTTCCCAAGCCCCTGGAGAGAATTAAAGGAACATGGCAGCTTGTAGTAGAAGTACCGCGCAATCTTCCAGAAGTTGTCCTTGATACTCGGACTGCCCCAGTCCTAGTGCAGAGTCGCGTTTGGAACGTACCGACTTACACTTTCCTCAGACATCGGTTCTGAAAATCTAAATTTTAACCCCCCGAATGTTTTATTTCTGCAACAACAGGCTCTGACTACCGCGGAAAACTAGGTATGGTGACAGGTTGGGGTCGGACTGCGCAGAACGGCAACCCAGCGCGTTATCTGCGCAGGGCAGGGGTCAAGATAGTCCATGAGGACCGTTGCAAGAACACCACCATCGGCGATCATATCAGGGAGACCATGCTCTGCGCCTACGAATACAACACTGACGCCTGTCAGGTAAGGCAGAGTTTATATTCATGCATAGCGCCTAACTAAAAGTAGATAGTGCATAATGTAATTGCACAGTTCATTAGAAAAAAAAAAGTTTATTATGAAACGTAGGGCTTGAATATTTTTGGTAAATCCATTGTATTTTATTAATGAAATATGGCCTAACTTCTCTGGACTGATGTATAAAGTTTCTAAAAATACTTCACCTAAAAGTTCACACGAGGAACAGTGTTCTTTAAACTGTATCCTTTAAAACATAAGATTAATCTATGATTTTTCTGCTATAAGTTTTGTAATTTGCTATTATTTCAGGGTGACAGTGGTGGACCTTTAGGATACGAAACAAAAACGGGAATGGTAGAACAGATTGGTGAGAAATGATTGTGTTTAATTTTAGCTTTCTTATTAGCATCATATCTCATAGTGTTTTTAATTTGAATCTAGTTATGTATTAGGAAAACGCGCATGCTTCAAGAGAGCCCTTGTGTGTCAATTGACGATGCTCATTAGTACATATACTTATTGGATAATGGTTCCGGGTTTGATTCTCAGTACTGCCTAAAATTTATCGTTGATGATAATGGAGCACCCTCTTTCACGATGATAAATCGACCAACTAGGTATCGTGGGAATTCTAGATTAAAGCTAGTTTGTAGGACATGTTCTATAGTATAATTAAAATAATAACACTTAAGCTATCGAACTTTAATCAACAGTAGATTTAACAATGAGATACTTTTCAAAAAAATTCACTTTACATATTTTATCAATGCATTTTTTTAATTCAATTTTTTGTTAGTCTCTTTTCATACTCATTCCCGACTGATGAGACTTACATTTTATTTATTTTAAATTTGGGATGCTCATTGAATTAAGACCTTGTTTATCTTCAAATTGGCTGGCGAGTTTTATTAATTTTCATGTCTACTGATTTTGGTTTATTTTTATTTTAGAACTAATTCTAACACATGGTTAAAGCTAAAAAATATCAGTTATTTTAAACAGTCTACGTATTACTCTTATATTGCTCATATCAAATCATTGCCCTTATACCAGACGCGAACCACAAATTGCTGTGGCCGTGACTTTGGTTTAACGCACTGCACATTTCCAGACTTTTATTACAATACAGTAAATGTATAGCCACTTCCGTCGTAATGGGTTCGGCCAATATCACCCTGTGGCTGTGACATCATTAACGGTGAAAGTTTTGGGGGTTGCTGATAACATATCTGTCGAATTAGCTGTACAGTCAATGCAGAGTCTATTAGTAATAATTCTATAGACTACAGTGTTCGCCATGTTATATGCATGTTCCAGGTGTTGTCTCTTGGGGTATCGGCTGTGCCAGACCCGGTATACCTGGAATCTACACCAAACTCACGGAGTATTTGGACTGGATTAAAGCACATACCAAGGACTCTTGGTATTGCGAGAAACGGTTCTAAAATTAAAATCAAGCCTACCAACATTAGTATCAAATAGATCGTGCGTGCATAGAAATTTAGGGCCTATCCCGGAGTGACAGGCTTGGCCCGTTTACTCAGGGGCTCGTTAGGGTTTTATCCACAGCCAGTGTAACCGACTCATATTACCAAAGTCCCACCAGAAGTGACCAAAATGATCTAATTAGTCATTAGATTTGGACCAAATAGTGCTATAATTTTGTTTTAAAAAAAACAGGGGATATGGTAAAAAGACTATCCTACAAATGATTGAATTGCTCATAATATTGAACTACTGTAGTCCTTGAAGAAAGAAAAATGTATTTTAAAATGGGTATTCTTAAGACTTCAACCAAGTAAAAGATCAAATACTTAGTGACTTATACACTATACTGGATGAATATAAACACAACCATTGCAAAGAACCAAAGCGTAACGCTCAAGTACATCGTCTGCTTGATTCTGAGGGGACAGATCAAACTGTTTCTTTCAATGACTACTCTGATTTTGATAGGAGGCCCATTCTGGAAGATCTGATTTTGTACTAGAATACTACAGTATGATAATATTTTGCTAGGTAAAATGGCATTTTAAAATAGTAGTAGTATGTTCCTTCTGGAATATATTTTATCCTAACAAAATATTACTATACGGTAGGACTCTGGTACGAAAAAAGACCTTACAAAATCGGCTTCTTTACAAAGTCATGGTATATATATAGCCTACATCAACAAATCATGCGCTTCAAACTTAGTTATACTGTTCTAACCTTGTACCAACACATTTATTTCTTTTAACTATCATATACATTGATGTGTATAATATATTCATAAAAATTAACAACCGATGCCAAAAGGCTACATTGTCTTGAATGTGTGTAAAAGAGAAATAAATACCCGGTTGTTTTCTTCTCTCTTACACAATGGTGTGCGGATGACAGCTCGAGAATTTCAGCCTTAGTTGTCCATCCAATTATAAAGATTAATGCAAATTTTTCAGAAAATGCTTATAGGCTTGAAAAGAATAATATGGCCACTAAATACAAAGTTAATTGTTAGTTTACCCACCTAACCCCTAGATTACTTTAAAATTACGAGATAACGAAAAATCAATTAATTAAAATATTTTTCTATACTAGAAAAAAGCTAAAGTAGGATTACACAAAGAGACAATCCTCACTATTTGATTACCAGACAGCTACCCTGAAAAAGTTGTGACAGAGTGGAAAAATATCTAAGTTGGTGACATTGCTTACCACTCTTGGAGCCTCTGTTAAACTGTGTGCCATGATGAATTCAGTGGTGGCTGTTGGAATCTTGCAGGTTGAGAGTGTCTTCATAATTCAGTTTTCAATACGAAGGCGAAAACTAATAATGTATTAAAAACAAACTATTTACGATTCACCTCGGCATGCTTCAACACAATTTTACGAACTAAAAATCTACTACAGAATCAGTTTTTTTAACCATCTTTGCAATTTACAATCAATTTCTGATACACCTTCCCCGCTAAATCACATCTACAAATTGACTGGTCTTGGAAAAGGGTCTAGAAATTTGAGGCAAAGAAGTCTAACATCTCGCAATAGTGGAAACCAATATTTTAATATTAAAATAAATAAATTTTAAAAATATTCATGATAAAAATTTATTTATTATAATGATTTAAAAAAAACTTTACTACCATTGGGGAGGCTCCAATCCCAATTGGATGTAATATGAATAGTTTTCGACTCTCTTTTACCTCAGATTGGAGTATATTTAATTTGAATTATACTTACGTCATCTCTACCCCATTAGTGTAATGGCTCTCTCGAACGGGATATAAGATGAGGTAAACACAAAAACTGTATACAAGCCAAGGCCGTAGCCTGCCAATAATTTCAAGGAGGGTGAGGGGGGGGGTTGGTAAGCACGTCCACCAATTGCTGGAAGCTAGAAAAATGTCTAAATGATAAAAAGTTCTAGACACTCTATAAATTGTTGTTTATTTTCATGGTAATATAGCCCCCTAGCTGCCGAAGGTTTGGAAAATTTATAAATATTAAACACTTTTGGAAGCTCTGTGAAGTTTTTTTAATGGTAAAATAACCCCCAAAATGCCGAAGTCTAGAAAAAAATTCTAAATATTTAACAGCTATAGATACTCTCTGAAGTGCGTCTTATGGTAACACAGCTCCCTAATTTGTATTTGTAGCTTAATTTTGATATTTTTTGAAAAATAAAGCCATTTATATTTTATTCATAAAATTTCGCGGGGGGTTTGAACCCCTAAAACCCACCTCCTGGCTACGGCCTTGATATAAGCCCATAGTGATCTCACATACCTTTTAAATACTATATTAATAATTAATGTTTATGTGTTTATAGTTTTGCAGAGGAGATTAAAATATTACAGATTGCACATTACCTTTAATAAAATGTAAATATGTGAATCGTTTTGAGTTTTTCCTTTGTGAATATAGTGTCCTATTATAACCAATCACAATAATTTTCTAATGAATAGGTTTCTAAATTTCCTTCGGCTCTTATTATTGCTTTAAGGTCTTTACCTTAAAATAAAAAATAGTAAGCATTAACAATACTTAAATTGATGACACCGATACTCGTAAATTATGTAATATACAATGTAAAATAAGAAATATGATATTTTATCAATTTTAAATATTTATACAATATTCATTTTATTGGTTGTTAGATACGGGTTTAATATGAACGAAGGCTTAACATAGTTCAATGAGTCCTCCGAGTCTAGTAGTGTCACCAAGTTTTTTGGGGTGGTAGAAGAGGAGGTCTCATGTTCCCCAATTTAAACTCATCTCACTTAAAAAAATTGGCTTAAAATAGCAATTAACTTTGTATTACTTATGTTTATAATATTTAAAAAGTTTTCACTTTAAAAATAGGATAGGCCTTCATTGAAGCTAGGCAGAAATCTAGAATCTTTGATTGACACCAAGGCCGTTCAATACTTCGATCTATCTCCCAGCAAACAGACGACCTTGAACGATAAAATTCAATCAATGAAGAACAGAACTGATTTGTAATATTATTTATTTAAGTTATGACAAGTATTTATAAAATAGTGTCCAACTATAATAATGTGTGTAAGGTGTATTTGTTACTAGAAACATTTTATTTATTAAAAGTATAATCCCATTCCACGTCATTAAACCTCTCCTGAGATCAAATATTTATATAATAAGACGCACATCAGAAAATTTCTTCGTAGCTGTTGGGAACGAGGTATAAGGTCAGGAACGACCAAGGTTGAGTCTTTATTCATGCATGACGTATAATTAATGATGAAAAATATTTATTGTACATTGCACTTATTCATAATAGAAATAATATGACTTATAATGAAACTTAGTGAATAAAGTCATACTTAAATCGATTGCATTTTATTAATTGACGTTTGTCTAACTTATTTGATTTCTAAGCAAGGTTCACATAAGGGTTCACTCGAAAAACAACGTTAGTTAAACTGTATCTTTTGAGAGATTATTCAAATCGTGTTTATTCTATTAAATCAAATTTAATTTTTATTTGGTTCTGATTTTGTTATCACCGTACACATTATAGTAGACCCGCCTCTCAAAAACAGAATCAACAAATTTAATATTAACCCTTTATTACCAACCATATTTAATATTGTAGCTACTAACGATTAAAAAAATTCGTCAATAAGAAAAAAGTGTGGCTACTACAAGGCATTTAAAACATGAAGTGAAGATAACTTCTATCTGCTGTGCATAGGCTACCAGCATTTAATAATTGACTGTAGCCTCGTCACGCATTCTAATTGGCTGATACGTCTCAAGTCAAGAATAATTGTCTTTGCTCATCTCCACGAATAGCTCATAAATAGTTAGTGATCTATTCACTATGTATCGAATATGTATTCTGTATAAAAAAATCGTGTATGTTAAATTCTTGTGCGTTATGCGTTATGTAGGAATATACTCAGCCTATGTAAGTCCTGACAGCCACGTAGCATGCAGCATTTTTGAACCTTCTTTTAATATATAAACCCAGCCACAGACAAGGATATAAAAGAACCTCAGCCTTACGGAAGTTTCGCTGCGCTACTTGAGACAGGTTTAGCCCTTCAACATTGGCGTTCGCTAGTGTTAGGCCATGTGTACACAGGCAACCAATTGTCTAAACACTTTTTTGTCGCTACCTTTCTTCCTAGCAACTGCAAAGCAACAGATGAACGACGAAACAGTCGCGTCATTGGTATGTGTGTTCACAGTAAACATATTTGTTACCAGGAAAAACAAAATTCCACAAACATATATTACATCCATTATCATAATGGACATAGAAGGAGTAGGTGCTATTTTCGCTTTTGTAGCCTGCAATAGAAAACGACAAGGACGCGAAAGTCAATCTTAGGTACAACCTATTTACAGTGAAAGACTTTCACTTGGAACGTTTCATACAAGTTTTGAGTGTTATAGTAATTATTCTGATAAGTTTATTCCCTACTATAGAACGGGTGTTTCCAGTTTTAGTGAACTTTTGGATCTAGTTGGACAATCAATTTCTCATCAAGGAACCGATTAGAGAAGGAGCACGGCTGAACGATAGATAGACACTACATGCGATATTTGTTTCAAAACTAAACTGAAGTCATGGACTGGTCCAAGCACAATCTGGTGAGCAACGCCAGAACTGTCGCCTGTGTACACGCCTCCAATTGTTTTCACTGGACGTATACAAGTCGTAAGATAAATAAATGTCATCTTAATGTTGTGACGCTCCACAGCTATTTTCAACTGCTGAAACACAATTGTGTCGTGTCATTGCTTGTGTACACACTTACATTCAAACTCAGTGAACACATTATAACGATGTAAAAGTATTTATACATTTTGTTGACTGTGTACACATAGCCTTAATGCTTCGCACTTCCAAATGTGCAGTTGTTAAACGACTTATTTTTAATATTTCCTTCATAAAGGGACCATTGTAATTGTAATGTTCAGTCTGCGTGACTATTTGTGAAATAGGATTATGTGAAAAAGGGGATAGGTCGCTTACCTGTACCTAGATTTGTGGAAGCTGAACTATTGACTGGAGATGGATATTTGTGTGTATTCCTCCCCCTCCTCCTAATGAAACCGTGATTAAAATTAGCTTTAAAAAAATGGCTTTGATGATACTTAACGATACTCGCGTTGAAGGACTCAAACTCTCCTATGGAGCGCAGCCATTTTAACCTGGAAGTTGTGGGCCTGGTGTATATCTTGTCTGTGACATAGCTTAACCAATAATAGTGGTATATATATTCAACGTGCGTTGATGAATACAATGGTGGTGGTAGTCTTGAGCATAAACGTGAAGGATATTGCTTCTAAGCGTTGATTATTGACGTTTCACATATCTAATATTTTAATTGGATTATTCAATACCTATAAATTAATCAGGTGAGAAGCATCAGAAATATAACATTTTATAATTTTATTCCTAAGAAAAGTGAAAAAACTAAACACTTTGACAGAAATAGTTAAATGAATATTGTATTTGTATTTTAATCGATCCTGACTTTTTTTTTACAAATATTAATAACTACATCAAGAAATAAATGATTAATTTCAAGTTTCTTAGGTTAAACTTAGTCTTGTACATATAAACAATTGTATTCTCTACAAGTCATATCTGTCTACCACGGATCTAGAAATACCACCGTTGTATCTAATATTTTTGAAAAATAGTGACTAGTTCAGGGATGTGCATACTTACTTACAGGAGGGCCAAACATAAAATTAGAAACACTGGTAGGTAAAACAAAATCATTAATATTTCTTCAAAATTAATTAAAAATATATGAAAAACACACATAATAAACTGACATGAGTACCTACGTATAAATACATTGAGTAGGGGTGGCTTAAGGGTGGTGCGAACTGGGTGGCTGCCCAGGGCGCCCGCTTGAGGGGTACCAAACAGAGCTAAACCTAACCTAACGTAGCCTGGGCGTGATATAAAAATAATCCCCAAACCTAACAATTCCATATCTAACTTAGACGTGATAATGGAGTTGGTAAGCATAGCAATCGTCTACTTTTTTATACTAACATGGAATTTTCATATTAGTATAATTTTATGGTAAGTAAATTAGAATTTGTGCCACTCTCACAAGGTTATTTTATATTTGACATCTTTTAAAAATGGTGCCCTAAAACATTTTTTTTTGCAATTATAACGTAAACTGTTCATATTGTCAAAGTGTTTGTTAAACTTTTAATAAAAAAAAGAGAGGCGAACGATGTATACAAAAGAGGTTCTTATAGCTTTATTTGTAATCCTAACAGTTTTTGTACAATCTCGAATCGAAGTGAAACCTTTAGCGTATAGTTAACAGGTTGTGGAGTTTCCCCTTCAGATTATCTTACTATCACGCCCAAGTTACGTTAGGTTTGGAGATTTTAGGTTGGGGGATTATTTTGATATCTTACGAGAGTCTGATCATATTTTACAATAGTCCGATCACTATGGAAAATGTGGTAGCTGATAGCTAGCAGAAGATTTAAAGAACGGTCAATAAAAAAATGAAATTTAAATAATTCGTTTTTGTTAACGTTTTGACTGCCAAAAATGACAACAACACATTATTATGGATTTTATAACGTACAGCCCGCCTTGTCATCTGCGGTTGAGAACTAGCCCCACGTTGTTGCGCCAATTGTAACGTACACGTTGGAACTGCCCCGCGTTGTTGCGTCAATTGTGACGTACTACTGGAATGCCTTCACGTTGAGCACCATTTTAATGTACTAACTTCACTTTGGTTTGAAGAATATATATACTACAAATAAATGTCTTCGAAAATAGATACTTTTGTATAAACTTTAATGGTATAATGTATTATATATCACTGTTGTTTGAAAAAGAATAATGGAAACCATTTAGGTAAAAACACCTTGGCCGTGATTCCAAACACAACCAAGCTAGCATTATCAAACTATACGAGATTGATACACATCTCTCTCGTCTGCCGAAGAAGAGTAGAATGACCTGTCTACCAAGCTAGCGTCCTCTCGAATCGAGCCGTGTGAACCCCGTAGTTCACACCCTCGAACCCAGACCACTCCTTGCTTTCTTTCCATCGACCAATGGGGTTAGTTTTTAATTAGCGCGCATTTAAGAAAACAGACGCGTTACTCTGCACCTGCTATTTATTTACTGCGTATTACAACCCGGAAACAAAAACGATGCTTCTGACACGTGCAGTTAAAATAAAAGAAAAAGAAACATGGCCGTAGTATAGAAAAGATGAGTTTACTTTATATTGACTGAAAAGAAGAAATAATATATTTACTTTAAAATATGATCTCGAGTATTAAAAAGACAGGAAAAATCGATATCATTACAATTTGTAGGTCTAATGGTCTGGCGAATGGCTTCATAGAGTATAACTGCCGGTCTTTGCTAGCTGTCAGTTAACACCACTCCTATGGTGAATTTACTATATTATCCCCCAGCTATACCATATAGGTCATGCCAAAAAGCAACCCCACCCGGGCACTAAATTTACCTCGGGCCACCCCTGATACTGAGAATACAAAACAATCATAACAATATTAGTAGCTTATGTTTTTAAGTTCGTTCAGAAGATTTATATGATGGGTTGTAAGATCATTGAAACTGTAAATGAGTTTTCACAATTTTTTTCATAATTTGGGTTAAACTGCGAGGATATTATTATCACGAGAGAAGACAAATGCTCATCAGTGAGCTAGTTTATAAGATCATTTTTCCTAAGTTTCATGGTTGAAAACACCTGATAACATGAATATGAGGATGTAAACAGTACGATGTATTTTTAGGCGTGATTTACCAAGTTTGAAAATGTTGATTTTGGCTTTGTTTTCTACAAATAATTTTGTTTTGTTTAAAAAAGCCTTCTTCATAACGCAACACATTTAAATTATTAATCCCGCAGTCTGTATTGAACACACCGGCGGGCTGTAGTTTGCCCCTTCCTGTACGTGTTCTTAGGCCTAACAATTTTTGTTATTGCTAATTTGAAGATAGCGACCAAATTTTAACATTCTAAAGTGTACACATGTCTTCTCTACGATTGTATAGATTATAAATACAAATTGGGTTTATTTCTCAAACTTCGATTAGATCAGTGAAATAACTTAATCCCTTCTTTATTTATTGATTATAATCATATAAAAAAAACAAGCAAAAAAACTCCATGGTGTAAACCCGAAAATGAGTCATACCAACCGATTAGAATCATAACCAGGCCATATATAATAATTATGATTCTGTCAATGTCGGACATGTTTCTAATTATTTAATAGTATAGTTTATTCGTTAATGAGATATAATACATATATTTTTTTATGGACAAAGCATAATACAAATACCACCATTTAAGTTCTAAAATGTATGTTTGACCTGTAACATATGAAGAAAAAATAGCAACCGAAAGATGCGGGGAAAATTAAATAAAAAACACCGCTGCACTTAGGGATGAATAAAATTAAACTTTAAGAGTTACATTTTCATGGAGAGTTAATTGTAAGGTTGGGTACCAATGACTTAGGCCCAGAGAAGCTCCACTACAATTAGTGGGGCTGCTGTAGGAGGTGGCGTATGGGGTGGTGAGGATGAGCAGGCCCTCCGGGATCGGTACCAATGGTTCTAATAGTAGGATTGTCTATGAGTTTCGGAGTTTATGAACTAATCTATCGGTCCACTAGTACAAAATGAAATCGAGAGATGGCAATCCCGACCCAGCGTATATCTCTGAGTTGCGGGATCAGGGAGGAAGACCAAGGATAAGATGGAGACTACGGTGGAAAAGGGAAACCAATGGTCTAAGGTTACACGTTGCGGGATAGGGGGTGAGGAGGGACATGACTCCAGATGGGAGCTGCGTAAAGAAGAACCGAAAGAATGTAAGATTGAAATAGGTTGATATTATGTTAGAGAGAAAGAGGACAGAGTGCTCGAAAAACAGGGGCCAGAGCATACATTACCCCATGCGCCTTGTTGAGGACACTCGTGAAATGGTCAATGAAGTGAAGGCAACTGTCCAATGGGACCCCCAGATAGTGAACGGAGTCTTTCCAAGGAAGAATGCTCCTCCCAAATAACAGAGGAGGAAAATGCTCAGGATGACGACGGGTGAACATTATGGCCTGTGCTCTGGCCAGGTTGAGCAGGAGCTTCCACAAGGCTAAATACAGCTGTAACACCTTCAAACTTCAAAATCTACTACATAGGTGCTTCATGCGTACTCACTAGCTCCCTTAACGCCTATACACGGTGTATAAACGGGATCTAAATTAGTTAATAGACTTAATTTTGTGACATTATTTTTAATCAGATGGTATCAGTGATCTCTATATTATATTGGATGGATATAAACATAGACATTACCAAATACCAAGCGTGATGCTCAAGTATATTGTCTGCTTCATTATGGAAGGACAGATTAAACGGTTTATTTCAATGATCTTATGTGAAAACATGTCTCTGATGAATAAAAGTGTTATTGTTTGAAAATAATGACGTATTATACCAACCACACTTTACTGAAGAAACATTTACATTAAAGGCTATACAATACAGTTTTACTGGTAATAATGTACTGTACAAATACAAATATAATCTTTAATACATTTAAATATGGAGTTATCATCCATGTTGTTTACAATCTGCCAAGACTATACTTATATTTAAGTTTGGCTACTAGTTTGTATATTGGTCTCAGAAATCATATTATATTGAAAGTTCGATAAATATAATGAGTAAGATATCATAAAACTTGATTACATTTGTTGGAATGACAAACTTTTTTGTAGTTGCCATACGTTCAAACAATCACTTAGATTTATATGTTTGTAGAAAGTATTATTATAATACTGTAGCATTGGGCTTACAAGACAGACGTAAACAACAACATTATAGAAGAAACTTACCGCATTCACCTCCTGACAAGACTCGCATGGAACAACGGCTCAAGTCCTCGAGACGAACATTCACTGTCACGGCCTAACAGAACACTAAGAGAGCCTGAGGCGGGGCAATCAGAGCGGCTGCTGGCTTGGCCGGGCATGCGCAATGGCGAGTCTCCGTGCTAGAATGATCGAGACGCTGCCACATTCTTCCATGGTAGTCCAGAACTATACCCTCCCCCCTTCTCCTGTCTTTCTCCACTGAGTTGGGTATATATTATGCTTTCTGTACCGATATCGACACAATTGGGCCTATGTCTTAGTAGGAATAACACAAAGCTCCGGCTTTCTTCGTCTATTGAAATGTAAGATCAAAATTCTGTTTCGCCTTATGGAACTTTATATTTAATAATTATTTTTCTAAATTCTCTTTTTGGCCACACATTTAAATTTAATAACGTAACAGAGTATGGTTAGGAGCATTCTTTTACTCTTTGGTATTAAGAGGTCTTTGCGCGTAATCAAAAATATAATTGATATTACGATAGGTTTGATAAGTTTTTGATCATGATAATTTTGAGAATTATTCTAATAACTTTCACGAATACCCGTTTTTGGGTCTTGACGAGAGTTTATTATGGTTTTTGTCGAAGGATAAATTTGTATATGTAACGACTTTTGGCGCCATTTCTCTTGGCTGACGATTATATATTTGATATATGTTGGTAACAGGTTAAATCTTAAAAGAGTAATTTTAATTGGTTAAGTTGTAATAGTTTATTATCGTTTACAAAACTCCTTTTATTTGTTAGTAAATCTTTGATTGTAATGTAGGAATTAAATATTTAATGATAAATTATTTAATAGTTATATATATATCATTACTGGAAGGCCGTCTCTTTAAGATAGAGATTTTTGTTTACCTTAATGTTCAATCTATTTTAAATAGTACCATATGACTTTATTTGTTAAGTCTTTGATTTTGTCTCGCGTACGCAATAAGCTGATATAAAATGCTATGTTAAACTTTAAATGGAATATTTCAATTGGTTCCCTTTAACCAATGTAAATGGTATACTATTGTTTAAACTTTTACGCATCAATAGAGCGTTGTTAATAAAAATCAATTTTCCGTGATCTGTTTGTTTATCTTGCTAATATATGTCCCATTATTCCCGAGGTATGCACATCAAACATTATAATTTTATATGAACTTTATGAAGGCTGCAGTCTCGTGCTGTCTGATTAGATAGTGGTTCACTTATTTGATATCCACAACTGGTTCGAGGGTCGAGAGTTGTGGGACTGTAATGTCTAGGTTGCATTTACAACCTAGATTTTCTCGGCACTCGCTCTGGGTTAAACTCCCCCCATCTTATTTTTTTTTATATGTATTTGTGGCATCTGGCCCTTTTGGATGCTACAATACTATATTTTATTAAAAAAAAGTTGGCTCATGTTTTATACATTGCCTTCAGAAACCATATTATATATATTAAATGTTCGATAACTTTAATGAAACAAGTTAGCTAAAACTGTATTACATTTGTTTGAATGACATACTTTGTGTAGAAGTATTACGTTCAAACGATAAGACTGGTAGGAAGTACGGTATCTGCTAAGCTCTGATTTTAGTAAGAATCCCAATCTGTAAGGCTTTATTCCGTACCAGAATACTATCATATATTAGGATTTTGGTAGGATAAACGGCCATTAGGAATGGACGTAGAAATTCCCTTCTGGAAGGTCTTTTATCCTACCTAAATACTATTATAGGGTAGACATCTGGTACGAGATAAAGCCTTACAAACGAGTTTTTATTAAAAAATTATTGTATTTATTAGACTACATAAACTTATTTAAAGAAAAAACTCACCAATTTCGAACTTTGTTATGCTCTTAAAATCCTTTACTAACACTTTTATTTCATTTAACTAATCGTACACTGATTTATCTCATATATTCAATAAAATTAATGAACGATGTCAAAATTCTACATTGCCTTGTATGGAAGGATAAAAAGATACACCAAAGATTTCTTTCTCTTACACAATGCTATACAGACTACAGCTCGAAAATCTCGGCCACAGATGTCCATCAAGTTAAATTATAGAGCTCAATGGATGGTATATTGAATAATATAACTACCTAACTGTGCTTTGAACAGTAGTTTCTCTAAACGCACATTGAAAGAACGAGTGTTGGCTGTAGCTTAAAGAGTGATCAATATTTATGAACTACATTATTTTGTGTGTCAGATTAATTTACTTATAGCTTATTTTTTAGTTTCATAAAATCAAAAGATTTGACATATTTTTTGGGGTAGAAAAATTTATTTAACACTTTTAATTAAGTATACACTGATTTATATTATAAATTAACAGAAAAATGTCCAAATAACACATTGCTCTATCTATTTAGTTGTTACACCGTATTTGTCCATCGACATTTTAAGATCCTTCAAGGAGTCGACACAGGCCAGATCGAGAGGTCGATTCCTATCACAACATACAATTTCATTTGTAAACATGGCGACGACCTGTAGTGAAGGTTTGCCTATATCTCCCACAGAAAATAAATCTGTCACTGAATCTGTAATTTCATCAGGAAGTAAAAGTGTATCACGCTCACCATCAATATCCTCCTTTAACACCAAAGAAGATAGATGGCCTTCCTTGGTCGTTTCTAAAGAACCTAAAAGATATTCAAGACGACCTCCAGCAGGTATGTGTTTATATTATCATGTGTCAGTGGGCTAGGTCTTGTCTTGTTATGTTTTTTTTTAACAGTTAGATCAAATATTACTTAAATTAGTTTTCACGATTTAAGTAAACACTTTTACAACATTTTTAAGCTTTTTTTTAATTAAGGCTAGAAACTAAAATTTATATTTTGAAACATAGAAGGGCCTTATCATTAGGGAAAAGTGGTGATAGGGAATGATTTGGGAAAGAAGGGAACAATCTTCCATCTAACGATATGTAGTTTTCTTTCCCCCATCTCCCATTAAAGCTGATTTGATACTTTTCTTTTAATAGTAAGATATAACTTAGTGCTGAGTCTTTTAAAACTATATAACATAACCTTTCATAACCCCGTCACCCCCTCAGACAGGACTAAGATAGGAAAGGGCCTTTAAAAAAAATACAACTTTGTCTTTGAGACCAAGTTTGATTCCATTTCACTATGCATTTGTAAGTATGTAGTAAGGGCCGTGCAGTAGATTTTCTTAGTATGATGCAAATCTTCGAAATGCCACTCCTTGTGATAATTGCCGCCTCATCTTTTAGGAGCGGCCACGCGGTATATTACAAACAAAAATAATAGCTTTGCGCTGTCAGATCAAAAGTATTTTGGCGAGTGCTTCCCAACGATGCACCTGTACCGAAATCAAAGGGTACCAAAAGTGCTTGGCAAGTGCAGAGGCATACGGTAAATCATAAATTGTATACATCATTATCGGAATCACATAGAGCAATATAGAAAAGCGTTGCATAAATATTTTTAATTATTGAATGGTTCTTTGATTTTGCTGCTTATGCCGCCCCCTTACGATGCCGTCTGATGTGGCTGCCTCTCTGTATCATAGCAAGGCATAGTCCTGTATGTAGTGCTATTTTTTATTTCGATAATAATCATTAAAAGTGACTGCTCATTACATCTGTCAAAATAATATGAATTCATGAAAGTAAATAGACAGTGCAGTAAGCAAGTATTTTTTCTTGATGTCAGATACATCCCTTCCTAAGAAAATGTCTTCTTTAGTTTGCTCTCCCCTTAACATATACAAAACAAACACTATATGGTTTTAATTTTCAGACTATCGGTACCTGTAATTTTCTTTTTCAGCCTTAGCTTACTATCTGTTTGGGTTATATGCTCCTATGGTACTAACAACGCCATTAGTTTTTAGGGATGAGGAAAGTTATATTTTTATAAAGTTTACCCACACTTGCGTTTAGAGAAAGTGGAAATCCTTTCTCAGTACACCCGACTTGAGATTCTAACCCTGACCTCCCTGTCATCGTCAGTCCAATTTACTGTGAGAGTGTGGTGCCTCAAACTGTGAGACTACAAAAGGGGGTTCCAGGTTCTAGTCTAAGGGATAAGCCTAGGTTACTGTTGACTGATATTTTGAAATGGTTTGAAAATGGCTCAAACATTTTTGTTCAAAATGGCTTGATTTCTAAAATTTAAATTTAATAACTTATTAGTACAGGAGTAGGAAAGAAAACTTTAAGAAATGTTCTTTTATAAAAAAAAAGGACAGGAACAAGGTTGCCAAGTGTCAACTCTATAGTACCTGAAATGAATTGTATTTTGACTGGTAGGATACTACTTTTGCATCTAGGATTAAATGTAAACATCAAAAAGAGGTGTTCAATACAAAAGTCACGATTTACAACACATATATCTGACATTATATTAATAAACCCACTGCTTTTAATAAAAAATTAGGTAATAATTAATGTAAATTTTTTACTTTTTATACTCGCCTCGGTGGCATAGTTGGCTAACAGGTCAGTTTCGTGTTGAGCCAGAAGACAGAGGACGGGGAGATTGAGGTTCAAATCTCTGTCAAGTGAACTGGCAGTGGTTTTTCCTAAATAGTTTTCCACTCTCTCTTCACGCAAATCCGGGCTCACTTCCTATAAAATTCAACCTTCACAATTCCTAATCCATTAGGGTAAATAGTACTCAAGCCGAACAGGTAGTAAGTAGTGGTGCTAAATAAATAAAATTAAAAAATAAAATGTTACTTTATAGCAGGGCCACAGGATATTACTATAAGAAAATATCACAAAATTAGATTGCACAGGTGGTGAAATTATATCAAAAGTAGTATCCAGATCGTACAGTTGGCAACATTGGCAAGAACTACATTTAAAACCATGACGTGGCCGCTCTCAGATCTGAATTGTGTTCAAATGAATGTTGGCCTGTGTGGAGGTGTTGGATGATTACTTGTTTTTCTTTTAAGGGGGCATATTTTGCAACCATAAAAGCCATTAATACATTTTAAATAATAGCTTTCTTGCATTGACTTACTTTTGATTTTTAATATTTTTGCCAATATATGGTGTTTTAAATTCTCCTACCTAGGCTTACTTTCTTATAAACTATTTTCAAACTACTTTAACACTTACGAAAACCCTCCCCAATGGCCGAACGATCAAAGGCGTCGATCTCAGGTTACGCTGGACTGTCGATGATGGGGAGATCAGGTGCATTTTCCATGAAATCCTAAATTTAGCGTCTCGGTTCCAGGAGGTACTATGTATACATGACAATATGCACCCACACAGGGGACTAAGAAATGAAACACATAACATTTCAAGTTTGACACAAAACATAATCTCAAATGTCTTTATATCAAAGTTTTTCTCTTTATGGCTATTTTAGCAAGATTTAATTTGAATATTACCGTTAAATGTTCTCCCAATATCCCGGTGATGAATGAATTATGTTAAGGTGTGTTGAATAAAACAGTTTGATTTCACTAAGAAAATTTTTCATAATATTTTCTAACTAAAAAGCATTTTAACAATCTATTACTGAATTCACAAACTATGTTTTGCTAAAAGTGTAACAAAACTAAAATTAATTGAGTTCAATTATGTATGAGTAGCAGAAGTAATCACGAAATGGATTGTGTGGTTACCCCAAGCGATGCTTTTCTTTTCTTAAACAGACTGAAAAAAAATATCTTAATTTTATTTCTTCTGACCCAGGTTTTAATTAATCTAAAAGAATCAAATCTAAATTTTAAAATTCCGGCTTCGAGGTGCACATGTTCATACACGGGGCCTAGTAATGTTTAAATTTCCGACCTCTGTGTGTGGTAGATATCGTGCAACTCTCATGAAAGAAGGATAAACTTTTCATTTTATTAATATAAAAACAAGATATATGTACTAAATATAAAAATTAAATATAAAGAAATGTACGTTAACATATAATTATTGATCTTGGTAAGCATTTACTAATTATTTGGATGACGTTCTTGAATACTCTTAGTATTATTATTATTATTATTATTAGCACCGCGTCTTACTACCCGTTCGGGTTATACGCACTTACGCTAATATGTAATGGTAGGGTGATTGTGAGATGAAATGGAGGACCTACAGTTTAATGTGGAATCCGAACCACGGTGGAGGCCTGGCATTCCTCACATTCACAAGATGTCTTGTCAGAGGTGAAGGAAGGGTTTGGTAATCAGATAAATCTTTGCCGGGACCGAGGATTGAACCCCGGCCGCCAGCATAGAAGTCTGACACCTTACCCCTAGACCGCCAGGTCACCTACTACTCTTAGTAAATAATACCAGTGTTGTAAGTTCTTGATAAGATTTTCAGTGTTTGGTGTTGCTGATTAAAAGGTAATGTCTAGAAGGAAGACTCCAAATCGATATGGTCACAAAAAGAAATATCAAATTTGAAACTTTGCATATCCTCTTTTAATCTAAATACATTCCGACTTATTTTGAACCCTTATTTGGAATTTTTAACTGTATACTTTTAAATAGGCCTTAGTTAAATCTTTAGCTATTTCAAAAATATTTCTGTGGTTTTTGAACAATAGAACAATATCACCAACTAGAGTTTGCCATGGCTTCGCTCGCCTTTAAGTCAAGTAAATTAACAATGTTTGCAGTCTTTGCATTAAGATTTGAATGCTTACCTGGAGGTAATTTCACAATAAATACCACAAGGAATAGTTTGAATTTACTTTAAAAAAAAGAAGGTAAATAAGCTTAATTTACATGCAAAACCATAGAAAATACTCTGAAAATGTAGCTAAATTTAATACACAATTGAAGGCATGCTAATAGAAGCTTCATTACAAGTAGATATTATTGCAATGAACACCAAAATAAAAAGTTTAAATTTGCAATTTAAGAAACATAACTAAAATAAATTTCAAAAATCATTCTCTGGTAAGCGTTCTATCACACCAAACAAAATTGTGCTGTTGGTTAGTACCAAACAGTAAGCAATAACACATAATAGATTTAACACATCCATTAACTTTAAATGATAGAAAATAATGAAACCTACTTGAGGGCAGTGCCCTATGAACCCTATGCCCGAAGAAACACAAATTTGGCTCCCCTTCCCACCATCATTCACCACTTCCTATAGCTCAATTCAAGTGGCATGCTTTTAAAATCAAAACCATAAAATAGCTAAAAATGTACCTATCTGACCAAGGGTTTTTTCGACTGCCTCACTCACTGAAGAGATAAAATAAAGCTTATCCTTTTTACAGAAAATTAAGGTTTACAACAGAAGTCCAGTTTCAATCCCATGAGTACTTTTTGAGTGTACTGGTAACAAACAAACTCACAATATTTTTATCTAACTGTATGTACACTATTTACAGTTATATACATAACTGTATGTAGATAAAAATATTTTCACTATACTTTACCTAATGAGCTTGTATTCATATGTATATCTTTGTTGGATAGCTAGAGTAATAACGGGATATTATTAAATTGGCTTGTAATTAAATAATATAATAAATTTGGCCTGATAAATTATTGTTAAATATCTATTTGTCGTTTCTTGCATGATAGCTCTATTTGAGAGTGAGTTGATGATCAACCCCCGCATTTTTTGCCCATCTTACAGAAATTACTCCGACATTACTGATTTTTTTATGTTGTGTTGATCATAGACGCAAGTTTGTAGAGGATATTTACATTCTAATTTTCATAGAAAGAACCTTATCAGATGGCTGGAAAAGTTTTTTTTAGCACTTCGTCTTACTTATTGTTTGGGCTATACACAAATGTACTAATTATACTAATGTGTTCGGAATGAGTATAGATTGCATTTAGGAGAAGTGTACCCACATTTGTGTGGAGTGAGAGTGGAAAACCATTTAGTAAAAGGAAAATTCTTCAGTACTTGCAACTAAGATTTGAACCCTGACCTTCCCGTCACCAGCACTCTAGTCTATTGTGAGAGTGACACTTTAGACCATGCGACCACCGAAGAGAGTAGCTGGCAAAGTTACTAGATCTACTTTCACGTATTCATACATCGGTTCATGTGATCTCTAGCTGTCACTTTCAATAGATAGTATCATTGTTTATAAAATAATGCAAATAATACAGTAAAATGTTATAAAATTTTGCTGCAAAGTATATGTGTGTTTGTATTTACTAATAGGATCTTCTTATGAAAATTGGTCAGTAGTTGATACAGGTAACAGTGTATTATTATTATTATTATTATTATTATTATTATTATTATTATTATTAGCACTGTGTCTTACTACCCGTCCGGGTTATACGCACTTATGCTAATGTGTAATGGTAGGGTGATTGTGAGATGAAATGGAGGACCTACAGTTTAACGTGGAATCCGTACCACGGTGGAGACCTGGCATTCCTCACATTCACAAGATGTCTTGTCAGAGGTGAAGGAAGGGTTTGGTAATCAGATAAATCTGTGCCGGGACCGAGGATTGAACCGGTAACAGTGTAACATTATTGCCTATTCCCGAGTCCCAACATGCTCATAGCTCAAGTGTTCAGTGTACTGCAAATCCTCTTGGCGAAAAGCTATGTGCCGTGAGTGATATACGTTAGAGGATCACTGATCCAGAACTCTACACTCGTTACACTGAATTGGCAGATTGGGTCAATGATGAAAACCGATCCATGTTTAGATGATTTAATAATATACACTTTCTTATCAAAATTTTAGGTTTTTATTAAATAGGAGATTTAATTTCAAGGTAGATTCTCACAGATATTCATTGCAGTGATACATTTCTTAATTATTAAATACATTTTATTTTAAATAAACCTGTTTTTTTTTACAGTCAAAGCTATAAATAATTCTTCATAATTTTTCATTTTAAGAGAGTGAGAATATATAACTAAATTTATATATTTATTGCGTGTGATTTAATTTGTTTCATTATTTTGTACTAGTGTACACAATATTGTAAATCTTTTTAAAGCTTTGAGTAGAATTGAGTTGGTTTGTAATGTAAACATTTTTCGACACTCGTACTGATGTTGGTAAACCTCACACATTTGGTCATATTCAGTGGGTTTTCCTTTTATTTTAGATTTATAGAAGATAATTTTGAAATAACTGTATGTAAAGAAAAAATTACATTTGTCAAAATACTATTCTACTTGTATTAGAAAATGAATAAATATACATTTTATTTATCTTTCATTTTTATTCCCATCAATTACCTTCTACATGTTTTAAATCGGCCATTAGACCTGATATTTTTAATTACAAAATATAAGACTATATTCACTTAACATATATTTTTAAGCTTTCTCTGGTTTGATAATGCAACCATTTAATTGTTTGTATATATATATCTATATTTTTTATTTAATTACAAATTTGTACTTTAACTATTAAAAATGTTTCTATCCTAATTCTAGTCATCTCTTATTAAATATGTTTAATGTTCTAATAATTGTAATGTTCATGGTTTCATAATAAATAAATTGCAACATTATGTTGAGGCAGGTTAGTTTAGCCGGTAAGGTAATCTGGTATCTGTTCAAAAGTCAACATGTACTTTATTGATTTCCTCGGTGGCGACACAGTGCTGCCTCCTAGCAAGGGGAAAGGAAGGGATGTAGGGTGGGATGAAGGGAGAACAGGGGAGGAAGAGGGTGGGTTGTCAGGAAATCAATAGATTCTGCTTTTTCAATGTGAAAACCTGTGAGCCATAATTCATTCTTATACATTCATTCTTCTTCTGTCATGATTGATAACAGTACACACAAAACCTAATGGGATAATTTTCTGTGCCGCATTCTGTGTTTTATGCAATTATAATTTTTTTTTTGTCAATGTGAAACTGTTGCACTTATTATAAAAAAAAACGTTTTTTACGTGTTCTTTATATTGATTTTATCCAAACCAAAGCTGTGTGATATTTAATATTCACTCAGCTCTATGTGTGTGTTATGTTTATATCTAATTTGAACTTTCATAAAGAGTGATAGAAATGAATTTTATGGTAATTAAATTAATTCATTAAATATTTAGTTTTTGGTGAATGTATTTGTTCAACTACGAACACTGCTTCTTATGTTTTACTTGCTAGACTATGAGATTCTCGGAGAAGCTTCATCTGTATTTCGTTTAGTTCTATTTATGAATTTATCTCTTATAGTGAATGTGAACTCTTAAAAATAATAATGTAATGACGCTACTAGTTATGTCGGTGTGAAGAGTAATACAGATCAAGACATAATAATAAAACGGCGTGATCTTAGTGTTGAAAAACAAAAGCTTTTGGGGACTCAAAAGCTGCCGTCGTCGGTGACGCGCATCGAGAATGCTGGACCAGGATATGGCGGGGGCCCAAGACACCATCTACTTGTGCAATTTCCGAGTGTCTGTGGACGGAGAATGGCTGTGTCTCAAGGAGCTACAGGACGTGGAGTTCAGTGTCCCGGAGAGCTCACAACCTTCCACGCCCTCTCCGGATGATCCCTTACCTTTGATTGGTATGCATAGAGCGGGGATTGGGGGAAGAAGGTGGGGCGTAGGGGGTGGCAAGATGAAATGCTGGGTGGACACCATTTGACTCAGGAAGTTCATATCAAAATAATATCTTAATAAATAAAACTATTTTGCAACTATCTATGAACATGTTGCAATGTTGCCAACTATATATTATTAATACTTTTTTTAGTATAATTTCCCCACTTGTACAGGTGTACAATAAAAGTAATGTCTCAGTGCTCTAGTTTTATATGACAATATGACCCAATAATTATAATTTCTTTAAAAAAATACTCCCAATATGGTCAAGATGTAGTGATTTAAAATCTAAATTTTAGATTCTAGGTCAAGTCTTTTTTGTTGTTGTGGTACAGTCCTCTGTGATTTAGAGGTCAGAGCTCCTGGCTACAGATCTGGAAGTCCCGGGTTTGAACTCCGGTGCTTCCAGATTTTTCTGTGAAGCATTGTCTCTGGAATGACATCAACTCAGCTTCGTGAAGACAAACGAGGGTGCTACTTGAATAAATAAGTAGTAACGCCAGTCTAGAAAACAGATTAACGTCCATAGATTATAGATAGTTATACTTATTATCTAATCTACATATTATTATTAGCACCGCGTCTTACTTCTCGTTCGGGTTGTACGCACTTACGCTGATGTGTAATAGTAGGGTGATTGTGAGATGAAATGGAGGACCTACAGTTTAACGTGGAATCCGAACCACGGTGGAGGCCTGGCATTTCCCACATTCACAAGATGTCTTGTCAGAGGTGAAGGAAGGGTTTGGTAATCAGATAAATCTGTGCCGGGACCGAGGATTGAACCCCGGCCGCCAGCACAGAAGTCTGACACCTTACCCCTAGACTGCCAGGTCACCGCTAACGTCCATAGAGTTTGTTGTGGTGACCACATGACAACTTCTATCCACAAATGTTGGCACTACCTTCACAAACATGCAGCGGCCGCTCGGTCGATTTAGCATGTTTGCAGGCTGACACCATGGAGTTTTTATGTGGTAAATTGATATCGATTAAAATTAATTGTAGCCATACACATCAGAACTGTCACTAGTATATAATAAGCTTCTTTTTTTTTAAAAATTTAATCCTAGAAACAAAGTATGTTGCTGGGGAATACAATACATTTCAGGTCTGTGTACTAACTCTCGAGTATAGAGAGTTGTCAACAATGGCTTGCTATCTTTTGTCCTCTCTTTCCAGTAATGTGAAATATTTTGATTTTCGTTAAAACATAAATTTAAGGAGATGGTGTTTGACAGTTTAAAATCTGTATTATAGATCTTAGGGGGTGTAATACAAGAACGACTTTTTAGTATGGTTTGATTGCGTGTGTAGTTTTAGTTTAGTTTTACTGTCTGACCCTAACTTATCTAAATCACTTGGTCTTGTACTATGGTCCACGGACCACTGGTGCCCCTTGGCTGTCTCCCAGGTGATCCACACTTGGACCCACAAAATGAACAGTATGATACAATCATATTGGTTTTCTCATTTAGTTTATTATAGTTTGAGACTAAGTTAAAAAAAAGTAATCAATAATTTAACCTCAAATTATCTTTTTTATACTATCATGTAAAGACTTCCCAGATATACATTTTAAATAAAATTGTTGTGTTAATTTTCAAAATGTACCCAACATTAAACTACTCTTTATTTGAGGGTTTCAATCAAAATCAAAACCACACCTGAAAACATACAGAATTTTTTTGGGGGTTATGGGGCACAATAAACGTAAAGATTCATTATATTCTCAACGTAAAGATTTTTCGCAGTTACAATTTGTTTTTCACTAGAAAGTAAAAAGTTAAAAAAGATCAAGAAAGCACAATATTGACAGGCTAGCTCTGCTAAGTCAACTTTACTTTGTTCCACAAGTACATTCCAATTTTCATATAAAGAGCCCACATTCTTATTTTTACTGTGTTATTAGTGTTATTTTATAAATAATACATGTAAAGTGACAGATCATATGACTGGACTTGAAAGTAGATTTATTAGTGTTACTAACTGTCAGATAAGGCTCATCCTATGGGAATTGACTTGTAAAATACGTATATGAAACAAAGTTTTTTAAATATGCTACAGTAGCCCCACGGCTTCTTTGGTGCTGACTGACAGCTCACAGCTGACTTCTGACAGTCAACATTTAGGTATATGCCTAAATTTTGACTGTTAGAAGTGACAGCTGTTAAACACATGTTTTTGCAAATCATATGGTTCGGCGTAGGGATACATAATTTGTTCTGGTAACTTTTCAAAGCTCTCAGCTGTCAGCTGTGAGCTCTCAGTCAGAAACAAAGAAGTCATGTGGCTACTGTATCTTTACTGCTTGATGAACACTTTTTTAAGAAAATTATCTGCTTCGATAAGTTACAGTTTGGTAGTATAGTGGTTAAGTGTAAGAAAAGTTGACGATGTCATTAAAGTCGATTATTATTATTTTTGGTATTATTTTTAGTTGGGTGGTCAGCTTGTGCATCAAAATGTCAAAATCATTAATGTCAACATCAAAAATGTTTTGCTATCGAGAAGAGTTTTAGAAACATTGCATGAAACTAACATTTTAGAAAACATTCTGTATTAAAGCAGCTAGAAGATTTATAATATTGGCTATGGAATGATTACTATAATATAAATAAATCTGGAATAATTGAATTGACAAATTTAATTGGTAAATTATTGATAAACTTAGCTTAGCTTGATTTTTATTCTTGAGTGATACAATGATGAAAGGCTAAAAGATATAAGAGTGGGAAAAATTTAAAGTGCAAGGACATATTGATAAAACTATTTGGGAAAGATGTTCATTATAAAGTATGATACAAAGTTTAAAGTAATATTTTTAAAGTAGAATTAGTTGAAAGCTATAACCTATAAATCAAAAAATAATAAAATAATGTTAAATTAAAAATAATTATTGCATAACATATAAATATTTAAGCTGAGTTTATCTGATAGTATTTCACTTACTACAACTAAAGGTCTAAAAGTGCTTTGACGTAATTTCTTGGTCAAATTGAATGTGCACTTTTCATAACGAGTTTAATTTTTCACCATTCTAATTGCACTATCACTAGCGCTCATTCAGCCTCGTTCTTACGTACCGTTCCTAGACATGCAATATTTCACAAGTCCATACTAAAGATAATTATTCTATTTCTGTTTTACTTTATAACCTATCTTATTTTGTTACCACCATCACAAATATATAGGCGTTTAACATAAATGTTTATACCTCCACAGTTATTAGCTAATGACATTAGCTCCAAACCTACCTAATAATGAGGCCTATACATCATCTCTGTCTTTTGGATACATTTTATAAAATATTAATGAACAAGTCTTAGTCAACAAACTTTTTTTCTCTTAAAATTATGATTTGGATTTATTTGTTGTTTAAATACCAAAGGAAAAAATTGCGCCTAGCGGCTATATTAAATTAAACATCGTAAATAGGATATAATGGCAAGAGATATACACTTACCAGAAAACTACTGGCCTCAAAGTTCACACTCAAAACCTAACAAAACACATGATTTTAAGGGTACATTGAGGTACTGGAGAAGGGGACTGACATACCCTGAAAAATATATAATTATGTGAATTGTTGTGTTTTAGTTGTAAACTTTGAGGCTTACAGTTTTCTGATAAGCTGTTTGTGATCCTTTCCTTAATAAATTATGATATGTTATTATTATTATTAGCACCGCGTCTTACTACCCGTTTGGGTTGTACGCAAACTTTGATATAAATAATAAAAACAGATACATTATCTTAGGGGGCATTCAAGAATTATGTAAGCACGTTTTTGTAAATTTTGGGCCTCCCTCAGTCCCCTTGTAAGCAACCCTTCCCCCATTTTAATTACTTTATATTTAACAATTTTTTTTCTATTTATTTATAGGAATAATAATTTTGTATGCAATTTATACATTTCTGGTAATTATTAATGTAGAGGTGTACATTAATGGTTCTAAACAATTCACTGTTGTAAAATGAATTTAAATTTATTGTCTAAGTATATACGTTTTTAAAAAAGGTTGAAAGTTCTAAAAAAATTTAAATCAATTTACATTTAATTGAAATTACTTATAAAAAAGGATTATTTGTGTATACATTAATTATAACCGTTATAAAACACTCTAAACTAATTTTAATTTGATGACCAAGGTCCTTAAATCCACATGTCAACCCTTTTAATTACTATGGGTCCTTTTGGGGTGGTTGGATAACTGGGCCATTCTTGCCATCCTCTCTATGTTCTGCGTAAGCGTTCTTCTTTCCCCCTCTTCATCAAAATAGGCAAAGATCGAGCCTTCCTTTCCCTCTTAGGGTGCTTAGGTAACAATTGAACGCCCCATAGGGCTGACTACACTGAATATAATCTTGGAAGGAACTTCATGGCTACTGTTGGGAAACAACATTCTTCTTTTCTTGTAGTCACCTGGCCGATCTTCACTTAAATATGCGAGAAGAAAAAAATAAATGTTGGCTCGTCGATGTTGCCAGTAGCTCCTTCTTACCCCAACACACCACCTTTATACATAACTGAGAGCGAGGAGATTTGGCAACAGTTAACTGAGAGAAAGCAAAGATAAATCTTTTCTCCATAAGACCTGCAGTTCCCTCACATGTAGTATTCACTGCTCCTACTACATAACTTATAGGTGAAATTTTCGCTAAAAACACTGCAAGTTTGAGGTGTGGAGATATATTTATTGTATAACAGCAGCTGTAGAGAAAACTAAGGCCTTAAATGGGTATTTTACCTGAGGTTACCAGCCCTGGAGAGGATGCGGGGGTTTAAATCCCTGCCAAGGATATTAGGGATGCTTTTCCACATAGGAATTATTATACTATGATTCCTCCACTCTCTCTTTTTGATAATGTGAGTAAACTTCCTCCAAACTATCCTCCTCACTATCCTTTAGATCAGTTGTATTTTACCTGGGGGTACGCGAAGATATCTTAGGAGGTTCATAAAATTTGAACATGTTTATATATTTAGTTTAATGACTGACAATCAATGATCAGGACAGATTTAAGGCTAGCCATTAGAGAGCCGGACGTAAGGACATGCCATCTGGGAGCGCCATATTTTTTCTGTATCTCCCTCTCACTACAATATGTAGATGTTCAATCCTCGGTCACGGCAAAGATTTATCTGATTACCAAACCCTTCCTTCACCTTTGACAAGACATCTTGTGAATGTGGGGAATGCCAGGCCTCCACCGTGGTTCGGATTCCACGTTAAACTGTAGGTCCTTCATTTCATCTCACAATCACCCTACCATTACACATTAGCGTAAGTGCGTATAACCCGAACGGGTAGTAAGACGCAGTGCTAATAATAATAATAATAATATGTAGATTATATAATAAGTATAACTTTCACTATGCATCAACTACTTAGAAGGTACAAAGTTGAAGATAAATTGTATTTGGGGGTATCGGTACATGAACAAAAAAGGTTGAATACCACTGCTTAAGATTAAGTCATTAATCCATAACCAGCCTCTGTATGAGACATACACATTAAAAAAAATGGAATAATTCTTCCTTTTATAAAAAAAAACCTTCTTAGTTCTTGGTCTAGTGGTCAGAGTTCCTGGCTACAAACCCAAAGGTCCTAGGATCGTTTCCCGGCGCTTCCAGATTTTATTTTTGTGAAGCAATGGGTCTGAAATGAGGTCAGCATTAGCCTCTTGGGGACATTTGGGGAGTTAGTTAAATAAATAAGTAGCAACTCTGCTCTGGAAAACTGAGATTAACGGTTAGAGGGTTCATTGTGCTGACCATGTGACACCCTCTATCCACCAATGTTGGCACTTTCATTGCTAGCGGTGGTGGCGGATCAGTTGGAATAGTTCACCTCCAGGATCACACCATGGAGAGTTTTACTAATACTGAGGATACATTTTAATTTATATTGATTTGTTTTTAGCTTGAATTACATACCATGGACTGCATTGCTGGTTGAAATCAAATAATTATGAAGACCTTCAATTATTAAATAATATTATGACTTAAACTCTGATAAATTTAATTTAATTTCATCAACAAGAAACTTATTTTCATCTGCCATTAAACTTAATGAATACATTGACTCAAGAGAATTTATGAGGTTTATCAAATTACAATAGCAAAATATAAGATAAGTAGCACTATAATACTATAGTAAATGTAATTTAATTTTCTTAATCACTTTAGTACAAACTAAACCTTTTGTCCAATCACACTCACTCTATAGAGAGAGTTTTATCACGATAGCTATTTTATTCATTTGACTATCCAAGAACATTGTCGAATAAATTTAAACAGTTTTTAACTTTATTTGCCACAGTTAAAAAATATTCATTAGCTATTTTATTCATTTGACTATCCAAGAACATTGATAACTAAATTTAAACAGTTTTTAACATTATCTGCCACTCATGAAGACATGGTTGAAACCATCAAAACAATTTTCAACCATTAAAATAAAAACAAATATAAATGGTAGATATAAAACAACATCTGGCAGTCGATATGTGAGAACATTCTGCTCACAACATTATTTGACAGTAAACATACGATTTTAAAATAAATTAACTAAATTTGCCAATTTCTTCTTCTTTTATTTTTACTTCTAAAAAATCCTTGAAATGCTAGTGTTATAATATGGCCAATTTTGCCTCAAAGCATTTTTTAAGATCATTAAAAAAACTCTTAGCTTTTTGAATAAGTGTGTTAAAATGTTATGGATGGATACTTTATATATATATTTTTTTTGGCATAGGCTTTACTAATTAATTTTGGAACCTCCCGCTTCACTATTGTTCCAGCTCGAGACCCGATGATGATCGAAAGAAGCAACCTCGTCAACATATCAAAACTGATTGTGAAGGAACTCATCGAGACCTCGTTGAAATATGGCCGCATGCTGGACTCGGATCACATGCCACTCCAACACTTCTTCATCGTGCTTGAACACGTCCTGAGGCACGGACTCAAGCCAAAGAAAGTACGCAATCTATCGAAATTTGGAAAACACTTCTTTTTAAATACTCATTATATCGAGATCAATCTTTTGTTCAGATTATGACTGTTTACAAATCGTAATTCATATGTATTTAGGAAAATGGAATCGTTTTAAGTTGGACATAAAAATTAGTTGTGTAGTCGTAGGTGAAACTCACTTGTCCACTAATAAGGACAAGAGAAGCACATATTTTTTTAATAAAAATAATATTAAAATTTATTAGTCCTTTATATAATATAGGTAAGTAATACATGTATGTACTCCTCAAAATTTAGCCAGGTTCCACTAGATCGGTGGTCGGTCTCCATAACCACTCATTTATAAGTTAAGAATGCCTTGAATGTCTATGAACATATTAGTATAAATGTTAACTTCCCATTTAAATAATAAGGTGTTTTGTATTTTCTCCAGGGCTTACTAGGCCCAAAGAAAGAACTGTGGGATATTCTGCAAATGGTTGAGAAATATACCATCGACGCTCAGGACATTACAGCCAGTGTACGGGATCTTCCAACGGTCAGGTACAAGAAACACTTGTTCATAATGTTCTTGCTACTTGTCTTAACCTTCACGCTTTTTTTTAAAATAAGTTTTATACTCAACGTGAAGACTACTATGATTTCACTATGTGATGAGGGCTTAAGAGGGTAGCTTAGAGGAAAAGTACCATCATTAGTATGGAGAGAGGATGAAGGAACAACAATAAAAAATAAATATGGATAACCACCCCTAGAGTACTCAGCCAGAATTCAAATATAGACCTTTCTATCAACAGTTACAACTTGAAAAGGTACAGTCAAATCTTCATAACAAGGGACTTTTAGAAAATGCAAACACATTTATTTTATGGCCAAATTTGATAACAGATACTATTAGGGGCTGTCTATAAATTACATCACACTGATTTTGTTTCTCCCCCTTTTACTTCCCCCTGGTCACACATTGTAACATTTTTGTGAACCTTCCCTTCTAATATTACATCACAATATCACATACTCCCCTCACCCCTATTTAAATAGTATTTTCTATCGTAGAGCCTATATAACCATTTCATTGAAACGTGTTCACCAAGCTAGCCGATCAAACTGGATGATTTGATTGTTGTTTGTTTATACATGTGCACAATCAGCTTTAATAACACAACGCTTCTGAATATGCTTAATTATAATGTGATGTCACACATTGTCTGACTCCCCCTCCCCCTCATCACTCTTGGTCATGCTGAGCACTACTCACTCACCCTCTCTTCCCCCTCCCCCTCCCCGCCATGATATCCATACATAGTTTATGAACAGCCCTTTAGTATTATTTTATAGGTATTGAGATTTTCTATCAAAAGTGACAGCTGAAGATTACATGACTGGACGTATGAATATATTAAAGTACATTTAATATCTTTTCTAGCTGTCAGATAAGGCTGCTATATGAAAATTGGACTTAAGTAGATGTGGGGTTTTCGGGCTGCTCTAATCAGATGTTCTCGGGTGCTAACAACTTTGACATGTTAGAATTTATAAAATATAACACAACCGAGTAAAAAATATTAACCCTTCAAAGCTACATCAGATATTCACTGATCTCGAATACATTGTTTTTTTTTAATAAGTTCCAAAAAGTTTGAATGGGCATATTTTCCACCCTTCTCACAGGACTCATATGGGTCGAGCGCGTGCGTGGTTGCGTCTCGCCTTGATGCAGAAAAAATTGGCCGACTATCTCAAGATCCTATTTGATCACAGGGAAGACCTGTTGTCTGAATTCTTCGAACTGGACGCGCTCATGATGAGTGAAGAGGCCATTGTCATAGTCGGACTACTCGTCGGACTCAACGTCATAGACTGCAACTTGTGTGTCAAGGTGAATGGGGGTCCTAAATTAGAGGGGGGGGATGTTATTAAATACCTTTAGGAAGGACAATAGTATAAAACAATGTTATAAGTTTAAGTATATATAAAAAATGAATCTTGAGGGATGAATGATTATAATCACGGAAATCAGCCATAGTTGAGATATATTCGAATAAATTAAAACATTACACCTCTACATGGGAATCGAACCTGGGATCTTTGGCTTACCTTTACCTTCAGCAAGTTTTTAAAAGCTTTCAAAATAGTTGCAAGCTCTACCGAATTGTCTGAGATAACAACTGAACTATTTCTACGATTTATAGATTCATATTTTTTTATATTTGGTTTCTTTATGATTCAAGTTTGATTCCTGTTTCCAGATCTCATTTTTCAGTTTACACATATGGTATTAAACTTGGTTTCCTGTATCAGGAGGAAGACTTAGATTGCCAGCAAGGTGTGATCGACTTCTCGTTGTACCTACGTTCGAGCAACCACTGTAGCGAGGGGTCATCTGAGGAGGAGCTCGACCCTGACAATATGACCACGGTTCTGGACCAGAAGAACTACATAGAAGAACTCAACAGGCATCTCAAGTAACTTCCTTTTTACACATATTTACATCCATTACTGTTTCCAGCCTGTGGACTGGGTCAGTTTTTTTTATTCATAACATATATTCTTCCGCTACTGGCTTGCTAGACCTGTTGTGGCTTCAGATTCTTATAATCTAACTTAAGACTAGGACAGGCACAACATCCAGTCCCCGGCTCGGCTGTTAATCTATTATTAATGTGAAAGGGTAAACCTATATTTCAACAATGATACATTTTTCAGCCATGCTGAGATTCGAACCTGAGATCCTTAGTTCAGTGGGCAGACACGCTACCGACTGAGCTAAGGTGTCGTATAGGCATCTAAACTAACTGAGCGCTGTTTTTTTTATAGATGTATATGAAAAAACTCATATGGACATCATCAGTAATAAAGGGGTGTTGAAGGAGTGTGGTTTGAAAGGGAATCAATGTGAAAGAAATGTCTTACATTGATTTGGGAATGTTAGAGGATGAGTATGGATCGTTTGATGAAGTAAATATATGAAGGTAGTGTGTGTGTGTGTGTGTGTGTGTGTGTGGATCAAAAAGAAAGGTTAGGCCATGTAGCACATGGCTTAATGTTGTAGATAAAAGGTGACCTGGCAGTCTAGGGGTAAGGTGTCAGACTTCTGTGCTGGCGGCCGGGGTTCAATCCTCGTTCGCGGCAAAGATTTATCTGATTACCAAACCCTACCTTCACTCTGACAAGACACCTTGTAAATGTGGAGAATGCCAGGCCTCCACCGCGGTTCGGATTCCACGTTAAACTGTAGGTCTTTCATTTCATCTCACAATCACCCTACCATTACACAATAGCGTAAGTGCGTATAACCCGAACGGTTAGTAAGACGCGGTGATAATAATAATAATAATAATAATAATAATAATAATAATAATTGTAGATAAATGTGTGGAAAAGATAAACATGAAGAATTTAAAGAATAAAAGACTATGCATGTCTCGCTGTATGGATGTTGTTGAAGCAAAGGGAGTATGTAAAGATAGGGAAGTGTGAAGAAAGTTATTAAGGATTGATTAAGTATGGAGTTTTTTTTTACTATGCTATGTATACAAATTCTTGCCTATCCCGTAAGGGAATGGCGTGATTAGGTAGGTAATTATTGACCTGAAAATACACAGACCCTGCCCCCCTCTCGCCCCCCCAATTACAGCCTTTATTAAACCTTATTGCGGCTTATAATTGCACCCTTGAATAATATATAACTAAACTTTTACCTTTGAGGACTGCATGTAGTTAGTTTGATATAGATAACATTAAGTTTATAATCATTGCAACATGTGGTGCTACTTACTACTTAGCTTCAAAAATGGTATTTGAAAATTTTAAAATACATTGACCTTGAGGCTAACAATACAATTTTGGCTTTGAGCTAAAATGGTTGATGAAATGAAATATTCAATCCTATAGCAGCTAGTTCTTATTTTCACACATGTTTATAAATTCTTTTCGTTGCAGTTTTTTGGTCAATTCTCTTACTCTATTATGACAATAAATTTAGCGTATTTGTTTATTAAGTTTGCATTACTATGTGTTGTGGATCATGATTAAAAACACTTCTCTCAGCCAATGATTAAGACATAGTTATAGCCAAAAAATAAAGTCCTAGTAACAATACGTGCAAATACTATAGCCGCTAGAATAGTTAAAGTAAATATGGTGTATTTCATTATATTCAAAGAGAATTCATTTTCAGACATATCCCAGTGATCGTATTTTTTGGGAGAAAAAAATAAATGAATTGGTAATACATTAAATCATGAACTTTTAATCTTTGGGAGGCTCTCTTTCGAACCTTTGGTTGGGGTTGCAAGTATAGAGTTATCGGAAAAATTGGGGCGTTCTTAATCTGCTATGGTTAAGGAGGTAGCTTGAGCTAAATGTATATATGGTAAATATTTGGGATGAGACTCGAACCTTTAAATTCCTAGTATTTATATGGAAATTCGAGATTTGAAAAAAAATATATTTTTTTTTCCAAAATTTTGAATTGGAATTTGTTTTAATGGTTGAACCCCCACATTATTATTGGATGAACATAACCATGCAAATCCACTTCAGTGGCTACATGTTCTAAGGTGTCCCTCTCACAATAGGTTGGACTGCTGATGCCAGGGAGATTGGTTCGATCCCATTTGAGTGGACTGGTTTTTCCTAAATGTTTTCCCACTCTGTCTCCATGCAAATTTGGGTACTTTTCCCATAAATTCAACCTTTCTCATTCTTAACCCATTAACATAATCACTACATGTGTGTGTAACCGAAATGGGTAGTAAGACTTGGGGCTTAAAGCATTCATGTATGCATGTAATAATGGACACATTTTTGTAAAAAAAAATGCTAAACATTTAGTTACTATTTAAATTTTATATTATTTTGGTATAACTTATTCCCGTTTTCTCTTATATTAATACTTTTTCCAATATTCTTGTACAAATTTTAGTGTATTATACCCATCTCTAGAAAATATATTTTTATTCTCTTATCTCATTAACTGCCTCGGTGGTGTAGTTAGTTAACGCACTGGTTTGTGTTGAGCTAGACTACCGAGGATGGGGAAATTGAGGTTCAAATCTCAGTCAGGTGAACTGAAGGTGGTTTTACCTGAGTGGTTTTCCACTCTACCTCCACAAAAATGTGGGTTCACCAGCTCTAAATTCTACCTTCCTAATTCCTAACCCATTGTGTAACTAGTAGTTAAGTGTACAATATGAGTGGGTAGTAAGACACGGTGCTATAAAAAAATTTCTTATCTCATTGCTGTATTTTGCGATGATTATTGTAGTGCTACGGTGACGAACCTTCAGTCAAAGGTGGAGACGCTGATGACAACCAACGCCCTAATGAAGGAAGACCTGGCCATCTCCAAGAACAACCTGCTCTCGATGAATCACGAGAACATCACCTTGAAACAGCAGTTAGGGATTGATGTGAATGCGGATAGGACTGACGAGGGGGGAGGGAGAGGCGGTAAGGACCACTCGGCACCACAGGGGCAGGTGGAGGAACTCCGTCAGATGCTGGACAATGAGAAGAAACAACGGCAGGAGTGTGAGAAGGAGTTGGACCTACAGGTTAATTTACGTTCACTCACCTCGTTTACATAGGGCTGTAACCTCAATCTCTTAAACGAAGGGGACATTCATGCTGCTCTATTTATAATATAGCAGGCATTAAGTTCCCAACCATAACTAAAATCCAACCCACCTCGGTGTAGTAGTTGGCTAACATGTTAGTTTCGTGTTGAGCTAGACTGCCGAGGACACGGAGATCGAGGTTTAAATCTTGGTCGAGGGAACTTTTCCCCCCCTTAAATTGTTTTCCTCTCTACCTCCACGCAAATGTGAGCTCATTTCCTCTAAATTCAACCTTCTCAATTAATCTATTAACATGATTAATACTTAACCGAATAACTCGTACTGGTAGTATGACACAGTGCTAAATAAAAAACTAAAACCCTGTAATAATTAGAGTAACGAAGCCTGAATCTTCAAATCCCTCAAATTCTATGAAAGCCATTCAAGGGATTTGTAAAAACCTCGAAAAAATATCTTGAATATACCAATGAAAAGCTTGACTTCAAATAACAATTTTAATAAATAGGTTGGTAAAAGTAGTTGTATAGACTTGTGTAGTTGGAAGAATAGCAAAAAAAAAAAAGAGAGAGAGGACAGAACCGTATTACTAAAATTAATTCATATAAACAGTTTTCTCTTTGTTTTTGACATAATAGACATGACAAACAAAATATAATTTGTCAATGGCACCGGGCTTTAACCAAATATTTTTAAATTAAATTTTATAATACAACATATAAACACTGTACAATAATGTAAAATAATTGATAGTGAAGGAAGCCAACCTGAAGAGGTATTTCGGGTAGTTCTTGATAAAGACAAACACACTATTCTCTCTTCACTCCTTTTCTTCTTTATAACAGTTTACACTTCACAATTCTCACTTCTTCACACTTCCACATCCACATGTAGTTTTAAATTTTTAGAAATATTTCCTTTTCATATGAAGACACATTTAAAACACACAGAAATATATGTTAAGGAACTACATGCTTCTAAGTTTTTCCTATAATTATGTCTGGGCTGAACCGCTGATAAATAGTATCAGAGTTGTAATACAAATTCCAATTAAAAATTATGAAGAAAAAAATATTTATATCTTTTCCATTCTTGAATTAGATATTTACTTAAAATCCTTGAATATTTAATATCTTCAAGGTATTTCAAGATTCAAGCATCCCTTCACTAAAATACCACAATAATCACAGATGCAGATATCGGGGTAAAGTTTATGGATACATTGAAATTAAATATCACACTAGCTGTGGATGTGAATGTCAAGCAAATCTTACAGATCTGAATACATAGCTATGGAATATTACACTTTCTCTGCATGTAATATGTATTTGGAAGAAGGTACAGGAAAGTTAATGTGGACAGAAAAATAAATAAAAGGGAACAACACAATATGGCTTTTATATTGAAAAGAGGTGACCTGGTGGTCTAGGGGTAAGGTGTCAGACTTTTGTGCTGGCGGCCGGGGTTCAATCCTCGGTCCCGGCATAGATTTATCTGATTACCAAACCCTTCCTTCACCTCTGACAAGACATCTTGTGAATGTGGGGAATCCCAGGCCTCCACTGTGGTTCGGATTCCACGTTAAACTTTAGGTCCTCCATTTCATCTCACAATCACCCTACCATTACACATTAGCATAAGTGCGTACAACCCGAACGGTTAGCAAGACGCGGTGCTAATAATAATAATAATAATACATTGAAAAGAACAACACAATTCACACTTTACATTGCTGCCATTGGACAAAGAGGTAATGGCTGCCTCTTTAAGAAAATCACTGGTTACCACTCATCATGAGGGAGTGTGAAACACGCAACACAACTTCCTAAAAGAGGTAACCGAAAGAAACAACTGGGATGAAAAAAATATTAAATTGGTAAAGAATTATAGGACACTTAGGAGCGTGTAAAAGGAACAAATAAAATAAAGGACAAACACAGGAAATGGACATCGGATCTGAATATATACAGTATAATATACATCTTAAAGGAAAACCTCTTTTCACTTCTTGAGGTAGTTTGTAATATATATTTGGAAGTAGGTATGAAGGTATCTATATGAAAATATTGAGGAACGTTCACAGTTTTTTATTTTTTCTCGTTCATGTGTGCAAGGGTCTAAATATGACAACGTTGTTCTTGTGTTCCAGATCAGCTTGAAAGCAGAGATGGAGGTGGCCATGAAGTTACTAGAGAAAGACATTCATGAGAAACAAGACACTATAATCTCACTTCGTCGGCAGCTGGACGATATTAAACTTATCAACCTTGAGATGTACAAGAAGTTACAGGTAAGGATGATTCTTTTAGTTAGCTTAAGGTGGGACAGAAGGGAATGTGACTCAAGGTTCATATTCCTTACAGTTTCTGTGACACCAAAAAAGGTATTCTTGGCAAAAAAAAAAATTGCTGTAGTAGATACATTTATTTTATTATTATTATTATTATTATTATTATCACCGCGTTTTACTACCCGTTCGGGTTGTACGCACTTACGCTAATGTGTAATGGTAGGGTGATTGTGAGATGAAATGAAGGAACTACAGTTTAACGTGGAATCCGAACCACGGTGGAGACCTGGCATTCCTCACATTCATAAGATGTCTTGTCAGAGGTGAAGGAAGGGTTTAGTAATCAGATAAATTTGTGCCGGGACCGAGGATTGAACCCCGGCCGCCAGCACAGAAGTCTGACACCTTACCCCTAGACCACCAGGTCTCCCTACATTTGGTGATCTTAACGGCTCTTGAATACTCACCATGAGCATCGCAGTATTTTACAAGGAACATTTTAAATGACGGGCACAAGTTTTGGCTGAGTTAAGCAATGCTCCTGAATGAAAAATATTCAAAAACTGTCGAGATCACAAAATGCAGCCGATTAAAATAAATGTATCTACTAAAACAGTATTTGATTTATTTTGACAAAAAAAAAAGTTTTTTTGTGAAAAAAATATCAACCTTAACTTGAGTTACCTTACATTTCAACTTTTAAGTTATGGATCTAATTATTAAAGACAAATTTTGCTAGTGTTGTTAGAGATTCTCCATCACCATCATTAATTAATGTTTTCAGCCTGTGGACAGGTCAGTATAGTAACATGCTACCATCTTCCTCTTTACTTCCACCATTCTTCTCCTCTCACTTGTAAACTTTGTTATCTGTGGTTCCTATCTCTCGCTTTTTTTCATTATTTTCCTCACAAACTTTATCTCCACCATTCTCTTTGGTATCCTTTCCTTTTCCATCCTCTTAGCATGCCCACACACCCTCTCACCCTTGCATCCTATACTATCTCATGTACTACCTTCCCCCCCAGAACTTGTTGCGACAACTTCATTCCCGTGGCCTCCACTTTCTTCGTCTCTCTTACATTCAATGTCCTGTTCTCGCTTTCATTGTAAAAACCTTATTGTATTTGTTCCTTTTTATATTTTTTTATCCATTATTTACATTATTATCTATATACCTTATTCCAAATACGATAAAATGTACTTCAAGAAGTGAAAAGAGGTTTTCCTTAAAGAGTTACATTTAAATTTTTTTTTTTTTTACAGAAACAATGAAATAGTTTTAAAATAAATTCCAGCTCAAAAGCTCAAGGTTACGGAGATCCTTTCCTAAATAATAGTATGATCAGTAAAAAAAAAAATATTACCCTGCATACCCCTATTCGAAATGGTTGACCCGAGTCACTTTTTGAGGTTCATGGTGAGGTTATATTTTTGTAGGAGTGTGAACAGGAGCTGACGGAGAAGGGGGTGATGGTGACTCGACTGCAGGCCAAGACGAGTCAGATCGGTCAGATACTCAACAATTTGGAGAAATACAATCACTTGCTGAAAGACGCTGAGAAAGGGGGGAACTCATCCAAAGGGCCCAACGGCCCCGGTCAGCAAAAGAAATGAGACTAGCTCATACTCTCTCTCTATTTCTCATGTGTTATGAACAAGATGACATGACCGCATATCTATGTGTATTGACCACAACTTTGATTATGTTTTTAAACTATATCATTGCTCTTTTAGGAGTATATATAAATATATAAAAAGAAAAATTAACGGCTTCATAACAAAGGGGTGCATGTATCATACTCTGTATATTTTTAATGGAGCATATGCCTCTCCGTAATGAGGTCTTTTATTTAACTACAGTATTCCCGTAATCTTATTTTATTTTGGTCACCCTGCTTACTTATATGTGACATTTTTAACTCTCTTAATAACCGATAATGTTCAAGTGATATTTTGGTATAAAAAGTCGGTAGATACAATTTTTTTTTCTTGGCTAAAAATGCTAACAAATTATCTTAAAATGTTACAAAATAGTAAAATTACAGATAAAATTTCCATTTTTAACCTTTAAATATTTGCTTTTGGTCACAATATGGTCATTATAAGAGCCAGTTAAAAAAGTTAATCTACTTCTTATACCAATGGCCCTTGGTTGGGGAGGATGAATTTTACTAACTTGGAACTTACATTATTTACAGGAGTATTAAGAAAAAAATTGTAACATTGAAGTTAGTAGCTTTTCTTTATGCCAATTTCAGACAAAAAAGAGACTTATGATCAATACCATGTGATGCCGAGTAAATATATGTAAAGTTTCGATATCGCTAATTCTCATGAAAATCAACCAAATATACCATTATTTGCAAATAAAAAAGGCCAAGTAGTTAGTTTAAAAGTGGCAAAATTCTAAAATGCTACAATGAACTTTAAACATGTTTTCATATTCATTTTATTGCGCTAAGTAAATGATCATAAAAATAGGTCTCAAAAAATTTGGGTATTCTACTAATATGCGAAAAGTTTACAAAGTTGTGGTTAGTACAATCAGCTTCTCAACTTACCTGTTTTTCTGTGCCTCGTTTATATTAACGTAAGTTTATATACACATGAGTTTATAGTCTTACTTTTGAATGTATGATCATGTATTTATGTTGTCGTCAACTATTACAGGAATGTGAGAGCTCACTAAAACACAAAACTGAACTGATCAGCAAACTAGAGGCTAAAACATTCTCAATGACTGACACGATTCAGAAAATGGAGGAAAAGTAGGTACCTATAGCTTTGTATCTTCTCTGTTATTGTCAATACTAATTATTATTATTACTAAAATTAGCAGTAAAAAAAAAGTTAAATATATGTAGTATATATAGAACAAAACATTTACATTAATTTAAAAAATGTTTTAATGTGAGAACATTTTTCATAAGCAAAACACATTTTACTTGATTTCTTTTACTGGAAGTAGTTCTTACTAAACACTCATTTTATAGCTAATTTTATTACCATTCAGTAACCATTTTATTGGTTTTACAGGGTTTTTTTTACATTATTATTAGTTAGGATTAATAATTGCTCCAGTTAAAATGTTGAGTTTAAACAAAGTTTTACCAGAACACATCCTGATATGGATGATGGTTGTGAATATTTTGACTATTACTAGGGGTTTTTCTCCGTCATAATCGTCATTGCGAACAGTTTCCAGTCACTGACCAGGTCTGTTTGGAACATAAGACTCTCCAACTTCTCCTTTTCTCCCACCACTTCTCCTCCTCCACCATGACCCACTCCTCTACTCTTCACTCCCTTCAGCCACCTGTCCCTTGGTCTTTCTCTTGGCCTCCGGTCCCCCCTCTTCAATATCCATCATTTTCTTTGGTATCTCCTCCTCCATTCCCTTCACATGACCGTACCATCTTAGCCGTGCCTTCTTTATCCTGTCCTTCTCTGTCTCCTTAAATATTCCTCTCACCCTTTCATTTCTAATCCTATTAATTTTTGTCACTTCTAAAGTACTTCTCAGGATTTTTCTTGAGCGATAAAAATTCATAAGACAACTTACTTCAGAGGGAGAATAAAATCATCAGTCTCGTTTTGATTGTAGCATGTATAAGAACCCTGAAAGGTATGTGAAAATACCCCTCCCGGCAAAATTGGTTGGACCTTTAGTGCTTGCTCATGGAAATCCAGTGAGAAAGGCAACAGAGAACCACCACACTTTATGAAATCTCCTAGTATGTGGGATTTCTACCAGATGGTGTGAGCAGCACTAACCATTCTAAGGTGCTGTGTGTATACCCAGCTCCGGATGGATGGGAAGGGTATCAAACTAACCTTCGATTGTTGACTTAAGAAGAAGACTAGGAATGGGCGCATGAATCTTTAAATCCTCTCTCAGATCCTAAATAATATTTGAGGATCAAAAAAAAATTCATACTCAAAATTAAAAATATTAATTTAGAGTCTTTCTTTTTTGTTTTAACTCAGAATATAAAAAACAAAATTTGCTTCGATTGTTCTTCATTGTTGTGAAGCTTGGTCACGACAAGACAAAGCTTAGTGTGTTTAGAAACAAAGTACTTTGGGAATTATTTGGTCCAAAGAGCGATGAAGTTAATGAAGAGTGGAGGAGGTTATGTAAAGTTGAGTTACATACTCTGTACTCACCACCAGATATTGTTAGGTTAATCAAATCTTGGAGGATACGTCGAGCACGACAAGCCAAGTGAATGCAAGAAACTAGAATCGGGTTCAGGGTGTTGACTGACAAACCGAATGGGAAGAGACCATTGTGAAGACCTAGACGGACTCAAATAGCTCAAATAGGGATAGGATGTAATGAGATGGACTGGATAGAACTAGCTTAAGATATGGATATGTTGTAATGAGGTGAACTGGATAGAACTAACTGAAGATATCAATGGGTGGCATACTTTTGTAAGTGTGGCGATGGACTTTTGAGCTCTGAATATCATAAAGGAAGAAAGAAAGTATTTTCTTAGAGAGATTGTTGGAGTACAGGAAATAGTGGAGGAAGTAAGGCTGAGATGGTATGGTCATGTATTGGGGATGGGAAAGGAAAGAATATCAAGGAGATTGATTAAATGGGAAAAATGACCGCAAGGGAGATTAGTAAATACTCGGGAGGGACCGATAACAGCAAGTTTGAGACTCATAAGAGCATAATGAAAGCAGGAAGAAGGAAAAGTGATGGAATGAGAGAGGAAGATGGAGGCATTTTACTAAACTGACTTTGGCCACAGGCTGTAAACTGTTGATGATTATTGCAAAGCAGCTTTCCAAGGTCGAATTTGGCTTTGTATGTTTCTTTTTTCAAAGTTATTTCTAGCTTAATTATAACAACCTGTTTTTAAAATAGTTTTTAAATAGTAAAAGAAAACCTCACCTCAAATTTTTCGCAACCATTGATCTGCATACTTGCACACTTGTAATAAAAGAGACTAACACATTTTCTTAGTAATATTTTTTAAATATATTTATTTTAATTACTCTTAACTTAATTTTTTATCAAAGTTAATGATGTAGCACAGAAATAAATCTAGTGTTTACAATTGTAGGGATATATAGTTTGTGTGTGATAGCAGCTCATTATTCAAATGAATGGAACAAAAACATTTCCTGGTTTGTGTTTTAGTATTTTAGGGACATAAACATAACTAAACTACTTTTGTTATCAAAATGAATATATATTTTTTAATACTCTCTTAACTATACCTTATTTCCAAACATTTTTATCCATTGTTTTGTTAGTAGTATAAATAAGAAAATTTTCCTTTCTGGCCTGGATGTTGGTGACCTTAAACATCTAAATAAAGTTAAAAACCTAATAAGTGACTAATTAGTCTTGAATGGCTAGCTATTTGTTTAAATTGTTAATTTTTAAAAACATGAGAATGCAATTTGACTAACTAGAATTAAATAACTATGAATTTAATAAACTTGGAGAGTTATAATAAGGGTTAATATCGAACAACTTTTAAAGCTATGAACAAATGTCCGACAGTTGGTAGTTGTAAATATAAAACCACACAAAACACAGCTTTTTGGTAGCATTGGGGGCAATTTCAACTCTTTAAATTTTATTTGAATAAAAACAGTACAAATGGTATTAAATGTAAAATATGCCATATTTGGCTCAGTTTCTTCATTGAAAATGTGTTAGACTTAAAGTCTTATGTTGAATTTTTTCCCCCTTCTTTTTTAAAAAAAATTCTAGGCCTCCAACATTGAAGTAAAAAACTAGGGCTCAATAATATTAATAATAATAATAATTAAACCTTTTGTCATACAAACAATGAATATTACTGTAAATTAAAAATACACCAACAGCACAAACCAATGTTTATATTTGCATCAAAAATAAAACTCGAACTTCTAATAATCAACTTTTATATACTTACATTACATTTTTAATGATAGATGATTTTTTAAACCACCTTATGACACATGTTTACAATTTTCAGATAGTTAATTCCTATGATTGAAATTTAATAACTATATTTTGTATAGATTTTCTAATTAATTATTATATTATTTAAAAGTTTATGCAGTATTTATGTTTTTAGTGTGCTCTTGATAATTTCGTGCTTAAAAATGTGAATCTGTAAGATATTTTAAATACTCATGGTAAGCAATGGGCTTGCTTCACTTTTATACCCATAGGTGATATTAACGTTATAACTAGTATAATTATATCAACTGTGTCGAAACATCATTATAGTATTAGAATCTAAATATTACGAGCACAACAATCGATGAAGATAGTGGCAAACCTTCACTACAGGCCGCCATGTTTACAAAAAAAAGAGATATCGACTGTACGCTTGTAATATGTATTCCATTGTTTTAGAACATAGACTGATTCTTTTTCCTAACAATAACTGTTTCCTGCACCATACGCAAAAAAAAAAATATATATAATTTTTTTTAGCAATTTCATGACAAATATATGCTTATTGCTTGTAATCAAATTCATAAAAAGTTAATAAAGTATATATTGTGAAATAATCAAACTTTGTTTATTTTCCTAAACATTAGCATGAAGTACCATTAATCTTTTCTTTTTTAATTCCTATTTATTTATTTATTTTTCCTTTTTGCATATTTTTATTTTTAATTTTAGTCTGTTTTGTCGGTTTGCCATTATTTTCATTACTTTAAAGAAATGAAATATATTTATTTAATCAGTTATTGAGCGATTCAATATCGAATATAAAGTTATCTCTGTCATATTAAGAAATTTAACAGTAAAATCATAATTTATTATTAAGGAATAAAATCTTAACTGGTAATGTACATTCATTATAATTAAACAAATAACTAAATTTATGTATATATAAAAGATATGGAATTGCTCATTCTGTTATATTTTGGAATAATTTTTATTTGCGTCATTTCTCATATTTTTTTAAATTCTTGACCCCCCTCCCCTTTTCTCTTCTTACCTTCCTCTCCACCCCTTTTTTCCCCTCTAACTATCGCTGATACCAGATATCAGAAGTGTGAGAAAGAGCTAGCAAGCGCGGAGGAATCTTCCCGCAAGATGGGCCAACAGGTGGCTGAGAAGGAGGTGAAGGTCTCGAGCGTAGAAGGTGACCTGAGGATAGAGAGGGAATGGAGGACGTCCTTACAAGATACCATGATCAAGGACAGGGACAGGATATCGCAGCTGAACCAGGAATTGTCTCAGCTCAAGTCGGTTGCTTCTGTGAGTATCGAGTATGGGGTTTAAGTGGACTAGAGAACATAACTAGAATTTTTAATTGATTGGTTAGCTCTGATTAATATTCAGGATAAAAACTAAAACTGGGCCAAACCCAATTTTACTTGAATCTTTGATTGAAAAAAAAACAACATAAAATAACAGAGAACAATACTTTGGTCTTTTGAATTGAAATTTATTTCAGAACTTTAATACTTTCAATATGGGGGGTTCAGCTCCAACATGTATAGAATAAACTCAACAACCAGACCCCAGCCCATTAATTAACATTTAACTGAATATATGATTTGAATGCAAAAAAGTTATCAACCAATCACTATTTCTATTTTTCAATTAAATTTATATTTCCTTCTTTGTGCATAATTTTCTCCAAGATTCAAATTCAAATTTAAGTTTTATTATTTAGATTAATTAAAATGAAGATTTGAATTAATTAGTTTTATATTATTTTGTAACTGTCTTGGGACTTTTGTTAATTTATTGCTTACTGAATTAAAAAAAGACACTCAAAAAATCAGTTAACATAATAGATTACATGTTACAGACAAAATGGAGTAATCCATTGTTTGTGTTATTTGTACTCTATTCTTCTTTGTGTTTGATAAATGCATTAAAGTTAATGCCATGGTTCATTAAGACTGAAAGTTCTGGTTTACCTTAACTGACGATCATTAGGGTTCTCGAACTCAAATCTTTGTTGAGGACTTCAAGCAATGATTTATCATGTAGATTATGACCATTGTTTTCTTTTAGCACTGTGTTTTACTATACCCGCTAAAGTTAACACATATATACTAATTGCTCTAGTGAGTTTTAGATTGAGAAGTTGAATTTTATATAAAGTGTACCCAAATTTGTGTGGAGGGAGAGTGTTAAACCATTTCGGAAAAACGCAATCTCAATACGCCTGACTGGGGGGGGGGGG
>CABFVX010000027.1:501548-525893 GCA_902151425.1 Timema shepardi
GGTCGGGGGATTGGGCGGTGACGATCAATTTTCTTTAAGAGACATCCATTACCTCTTTGTCCATTGGCAGCAGTGTAAAGTGTGAACTGTGTTCTTCTTTTCATTGTAAAGGCCATATTGTGTTTGTCCCCCTTTTATATGTTTCTATCCACCTTTCTTTTAGGAAGTTGTGTTAGGTGTAAGCTCCAATAGAATTAAAACTGGGCTGGGGGATTTAATTCAATATTGGAACCATTGTAAAGATAGACCGCTAATTAAGTACACTTTTTTCATTTTCTACTACAGCGGTTTTCAAACTGGGGTACGGGAGCAGCTCTCAAGGGAAAGTTGGCAAAATAACAAGGGACCCATGGAAAATCCTAATTGTTGGCAGTTAACGTTATCTTGTTCTTTCCAGCCCTCTTTTTCCTGTATTTGCACTCGGCTGAAGACTGATTTCTGAGAACTTTCAACCCTCTACTTTGCCCCTTCTACATTAGCAGTTTATGTCTTTCTCAACAACATATCACTGTGACTGTGAGAGTGGTGTACCTAAAAAAATAAGCACCACAATAGGGTAAATTTGGAGCCAGACCCCTCCGCTTGAAAGTTTCAACTGGACAACCAGACGTCAAAAAGTTTTGCCAAGCCATGAAGTCAGACCCCTCTCACTTAAAAACTTTGGGATTCATAATATATCAGCTCCAGAACTAGAATTAAAATTTTTTATTTGAAAATATTGTGTTTAGATTTCTTTTTCCTTTTTTTTCATTATTTTTGAACGAATCTGTGAAGAAAATGCATAAAACTTTTCTACGCCTTATTACAGTAAAATTATGTTTTTTTTATTTGATCATAACAATTCCCATTAAGATATAATTTTAAGGCTATATAACAATAGGATTCTCTTTAAATAGATTTGTCACATTTGAAATATTTTGTTTACAGATTTTTTCCCCCTATAGATTAAATAGATCATATGGTCATATTTTTTGAAGACTCTCATTTGGAATTTTTTTTTATCTTAGGGGTACATTAAACTTTTAGTCATGGTCAGGGGTACAATCTAAAAAGAGTTTAAGAACCGCTGTTCTACTATATATAGTTTAAAATGAGTGGATGAGGAGTTTGCTTCATCAGACAGGCTAGTGCCTACCTAGGTGCAGAAGTAAGTAAGTATATACATATATAGTATAAATGTTATGTTAATAATAATAGATAAAACATCTCAATTAAGTAAATTGTTTATGTGAGAAGAACCCACACTCAAGGTAATTCATCAATATTGGTTTAAGAAAGATTCTGTGAGGGGCGTGTGAAATTGTCGGCTACCCTGAGCACTGTTAAAATCCTAAACATGTTATTGATCCACTAAGCAAACGGTCCCAATTCCCATGTCCAGGTGTTATTTAAAAAAATAAATTTAATTCAGTCAAAATTGGATTCTTGTGCACGGCTGTTTCTGTACCATCGAACATTATTTTCGTCAATTGTTTTGATATTAATTGTATAAATGCTATCAAATGCAACTATTATTTATTTATCCCGATATTTTAAAAATATGTTAATATAATAAGAAACCATTGTTATTTAATTTGATAGTTATTTTTTTATTTTAACCTTATTTTATTTTTATATATACTCTAAATTATATTTGATTGAAAGTTTAATGAGTAAATACTATAATTTTTATTTTATTACTAATATTGTAATTAAAATAAAGTAAAATAATTTTTGACGTTCATCATAAAATCTATAATATTATGTGTCGAATACCTACCCAAACAAACATATCAGTAAAATTTGCTTGATATTTGTACATTTTCTAAGAGTCATGACAATTGTAAGAACATTATTTTATAACTTATATGTTTGTTTGTTCTCTGCAAATGACATATTTTGTTTACAATATTCTATGTACACAAATTATTTGTCAGGCCCCAGATATTCATCATCACCCTCGTTTAATGTTTATGTAAGAGGAAAACTGCAATAGTTAATCTCATACTTCAACAACTTTATTAAAAAAAATATCTTTTAGGTTTGGGAAGATTGCACATAAAAGTCTGTTTAAATTACAAACAGTATTTCTGCGAGGAATCGTAGGGATATAAAAATGGCCAGTTAAATTATTAGTCACGTGTTATAATATGTATTAAAATAAACACGAAATAATTGTAGAAAATGAAAGACAATTAAGTTTAAAAGCTAATACTATTTTACAAAATTTATTCTCAAATATAAATACTCATTTTACTTATGAATCCTGAATTTTGATATCAAATTTTAGTCGGAATCTTGGGGAGGAAAAAAATGAAAATAAGATAAATTATAAACTAAAGGTTAATAATTTTTTTCTAAAATTCATTAATTATAGGATTAATAAATTAAAATAAGTTGATGAAGGTATAGAGGCTCAAATATTGGTTGGGTGTACTGAGGGTAGCTTTTTTATGCTTTTGCAGTTACTTTATGAACACTCGTTTTTTGGAAATAAGTTTGCTCAATTTCTTCGAAACACTATTTTTTTTAAACTTATTTCATATAAGTATATATTTTATTTTCATTGTCAATGTAATTAAATCTTATCATAACAAATTATAGTTTACAAATGTTATTAAGATATCTGGTAAAATTTATTTTACATATAATACTTAATACTCTTAGCATAGCGGACACTTTAATCTACAGAATATAGTCAAAAATCTTAGAAAGTTTTTATAGTAAAAAAAATGGGAGATCTCACTCTATTTTGTTAAGTTATAAAGATGTACAATTTATCTTTTTTTATGTGACGCTTAAAAAAGTAATTCTTTTTATATTGATGTTTGTGCTGTTTGTCAAGGAATTTGGAAAATTATCGATCAAATGAAATTGTCTGTGGGAATTTTGTGTGTATACATTATTGCAACGAAAAGCTTTTTTTTCATCCTATCAAAAATATGTGTAATTAATACCAAGTTTAAGGACTCTTAACACAATTTTAAGGGAAATCTATTAAATATTTACAGTTAATAAGACTAAAGTTTTTTTTTTTGCAATGACATACATACTTTATAAAATAATACAGTCTACAGAATTGTTTTAAAGATTTATCCTTCTTTTATATTTTAAAAAACTTGATTTTTTTTTAAGTCTGATGATTTATTTTTGACTTTGTAAACTTTGTCTTATTGTTGAATTTTCCTCTAGTTTCTTCGAGCCTGAGGCCAAAATATAATGATGACATTTGCTAAATATGTTCTTGCTTTTTGCAATTTTTTCTGCATTTAAATTAATTGAATTGTCTTTTTGTTTGGTTTTTCAGTAGTTTTGAAAAAAATCAAGTATTACATCCAAACATTAAACTCGAGTAAACTTATTTTTATTAGAGTATAACTAACACAACTAAGCAATAGAATGGATTGAAAAATGACACCTCGACACGAGAACCGAACTCGGTACCTTTGGCTTAGTATGTCAGTGCTCTACCCCAGAGCTACCTAAGGATCTTCCTGTGCTCAGGATAATTTTCCCCTCGTATTTTATGACAGAGTTGTAGGGTGACCTTGTGGTCTAGGGGTAAGGTGTCAGACTTCTATGCTGACGGCCGGGGTTCAATCCACGGTCCCAGCATAGATTTATCTGATTACCAAACCCTTCCTTCACCTCTGACAAGACATCTTATGAATGTGGGGAATGCTAGGCCTCCACTGTGGTTCGGATTCCACGCTAAACTGTAGGTCCTCCATTTCATCTCAAAATCACCCTACCATTTCACATTAGTGTAAGTGCGTATAACCTGAACGGGTAGTAAGACGCGGTGCTAATAATAATAATAATAATATGTCAGAGTTTGTGATGGATGTGTGAATATTATCGGCTACTGAGAGCCGTCATTGATATCACAGCTACTGGTGACTCAGCTGTGGCTTTATCTTTCCAATAGTATAAATATATTGTACATTCCAAGCGAATCAAGATGGAATAGCTTAGTATAGCATTGCTTTCCTTCAACTTTTGATTAAGCTAAACATTATTAAATAATATGTATTCTCACTCCACTGATGATTTTAAAATTCAAACAAAGTAAATAGTTCTATGTTATTTTCTTTCTAGTACTATTAATTCGTTGACTTATTGAAAGTAAATATATACTGGCATAGTTTCTATGTTGTAAGATTTAATAAAAAAAATTACATTAAATTTCAACAAGTTTGGTGAAGGTTTGAATTAGAATAAAAAACAGGTAATATAGTTCTAGATCAGGCTTATGGCCAAAGATGTAGTTTTAATTTTACCTAAAGAGATTTATTTTTCCACTACATGTTAGACAAAAAATAAATGGGTTTAGTTCATTGTTGTGGGAAATAATATATAAAATATAACAATTTGATTTTAGGCTGATGTAAACAAACTTTCATTGCAAATAGTGATCAGCGAGTTCAATTTTTTTTAAATTCGGGCTAATCTTAAGGGTATTTTTTTAGAAAGCCCCAGAGTTAAGACAAGCCGAGCTAAATCTTAATAAACATGCACTTTTAAAACTTAACTGTTTGAACAAAAATCAGATTGTCAATAGAATATTAAAAAAAAATAGGGGTGAGACACTTTTATTATTGATTCCTCGAATCTCACGGTATTTGAGAGATTTTTAGAGCTGTAGAAATCAAAACAAGTATCTCCAATATAATTATGAAGACCTTGATTCAAGTTACAATTTTAAACAGTTAGTAAAAGGAATTTTATAAACTTTAGTAGATAGAAGAGTGACAAAATAAAAATAAAAATGATGAAATTTTATCAATATAATTAATTTACTAAAATAAAGTGTTTTATTTGTTGTCTATGACATAATAAACATGATAAATAAAATATAATTTATCATTGCCACCCAGCATTAAACAGCATGTTTTAATTTAATTTTCAAATATTTTCACTTTAACTAAAATGGTACATTTTTAAAGAGTTGACGATTCAAGATTAGGGAGAAAATTTTAAGATTTGGTTTTTGAGAAATATTGGTTTCAACCCATTTATAATTTTGAAATAAACTTGTTTATAATAAGACTCGAACCATCATTAGGGGTGAAAATGGTCTGGATGGTGAAGACAAAAAAAAAAGAGTTAAATATGATATGTATGAACATGAATTTAATCAGTTACCAAATATTTTAGTGAGGTATTTTTTTTTATAAACAAATATAACCCTTTGTTTAGATATACATGGGCTTATTTTTTGTTATCAAATCCCACCAGCTGCTCAAGTTAATCACGCTAATATGGTGGTGATGAATAAAGTAGAATTTAAGAGTTAGTGTACCAGCATTTACTTGGGTCGAGAGTGAAACACCATATAGGAAAAACTACTCAGAACTACCGGTCGGAGTGACCTGGCGGTCTAGGGGTAAGGTGTCAGACTTCTATGCTGGCGGCCGGGGTTCGATCCTCGGTCCCGGCAAGGATTTATCTGATTACCAAACCCTTCCTTCACCTCTGACAAGACATCTTGTGAATGTGAGGAATGCCGGGCCTCCACCGTGGTTCGGATCCCACGTTAAACTGTAGGTCCTTCATTTCATCTCACAATCACCCTACCATTACACATTAGCATAAGTGCGTATAACCCAAACGGGTAGTAAGCCGCGGGGCTAATAATAATAAACTACCGGTTGAGATTTGAACCCTGATGTCTTCACCACCAGCAGTCCAGTATATTACCTTAGAACAGGCTGCATGTTGCCCAACTTATTTTTATGTGCAGCCACTGGACAAACGATTAATCAACATACAATGTGGCCAGATCATTTTTTTTCCCATCAAACATGTAGAATTAAATCATCAGGGAGTGTAATACCTTGTCACATTTGCTTTTATCAAATTCAAAATCTTTCACAAATGAACAAATTTCTAAAGATTGCCTGGGGGGGAAAAAAAATAGAGGGAAAGTTTTATTATTATATCTTTCCTTATCAATTAAGGTTTAAATTATTAGGGATAGCCAGCACACTTACCTTAGTAATACTGGAGTAGAAATTGTTTAGATAAAATACTAAAAAACAAACATACAATTTAAAGGTTTAACTTTCATTGTCGCAAACAGCTTTTTCAGATCAAGCGAGCTTACTGATGTCTTACTCCCTTAAGAACATGTGGTAGTGAAAGCTTGTCCTTAAAAATATGTGTGTTTTTTGGTGTTTTATCCAAACATATCCTACGCCAGTATTACTAAGGTAAGTGTACTGGCTAGCCCTCATAATTTTAACCATGATTTAACCAGCCATAGCTCTAAGTTAGTGATATTTTATTTCTAGTCTATTGGCTTTATATACTCAGGGTTATATAAATAATATATATATTCAACTTCAATAATATTTTAAATATTTGTTTACTCAGCTTTTTGTTTTCAGTATAAGATATTTTATGCTTTTGCAAGAATGATATGCAACTAATTATTTTCTTGTGTATGAGATCTTTCCTTGAAAACTACCAATATTTAAAATAAAAATTTATCTTATCATCTATCTCTACAAAAGTAAAATTATACTTTGATATTTTTCTTTTTTGTTTTAATATAACTTTGTTTAATACATATGTATTTGTTATTTAATTCATATATTATATTTGCTACGTATTTATTTTAAAATATAGCTTGACACAAAAGGATTAATCGGTTGTTAGTTTTTGGGGAAAAAATTATTCAACTCAACATTATAGTTATTTAACTAAATATGTACTACCTATTACTGTGAAATATATTTTCTTGCGTACTGGAGGTATACATTAAATCTATATTTTAAATAAGATTTCATACTAGGTACACCTGAACCTTTTTAATTAGTTTAATAAAATTACACCTGGACATTAATTGAACCCAGGACCTTTGGCTAAGCGCGACAATGCTCTACCACTATGCTATCCAGGATTCGTCCCATGCTCAGAGTTATTCTTTACTAAAAGTTTAAAGCTAAGTCTGTGATGGATGTACGATAATCGTCAACTACACGTGAGGGATCAATTATTATCGTGAGCTATCAGATGCCACATCCATCTACAACTCGGAAGGGCTGTTATGCAACCAAGAATACAATGCAATATTGTAATTCAATTGAATTTTAAGAATCTCAATTATTTTGAATTTTAATGAATCTCAATTAAATTAAATCAATTTGATGCCTCTTCCACATGGAAATTCCCGGGATTACAACAATTTTCAACCTGTTTGTTGATATAAGGTCTGAAAATTACTTTAAAGTAAATCATTTTATTTATTTGGTTTTTAGGTCAGTGTTGCCAGTATAGCTTTTTTTTAATTCAAGATATAAATGTCGAAGCTAAATATACATTTTGATTCACTAGTTTGAAATTTTACCTTACATCTTATTTTCAATTGGAAGAAAAGTTTCAATCAAAGGTGGGTTGAATTCACTAATTGGTGAATCCGGATCTTCATTTTAACCATGAATTCCAAATTTGAATATAAGGCTTAGAAAACATTGTAAACTTAAGATGTTTATTATATTACATCCCCGCCTCGGTGGCGTAGTTGGCTAACGCGCTAGTCATGTTGAGCTCGACTGCTGAGGACAGGGAGATCGAGGTTCGAATCTCGGTCGGGTGAACTGGAGGTTTTTTCCTAAATGGTTTTCCACCCTCCCTCCACGCAAATGCAGGTTCACTTCCTCTAATTAAACCTTCACAATTCCCAATCCATTAGCGTAATTAGTACTTAAAGCGTATAACCCGAACGGGTAGTAAGACGCGGTGCTAAATAATAAATAATAAATATACATCAATTCTGAATTAAAAATATTAACCAAATGTCAACATTAAGAGTTTGAGCTATATACATAAAAAGTGGTCTCGATTGCATTACCTATATTTAGGTTTGTGAATTATATATGTTGCAGGTAGTGTTTGAAATCTGGATAATGTTAGCATTAGCACGGTTCAATGGATAAAGTCAGAAATAAAAAGTAATTTATCTCATGTATGACACTATCTGGATAATATCGATACTAGCCTGCAAGACTTGGATAACGTGGAATAATATTCGTAAAACTAAGCGTGTTTCAATACAAATTTTATTTTTAACAATATTTCGAAATTGGTCACTAAATTGGATTGAAGCAGTGTACTAACATTCAAAATACCCTATTTTATGCTTTATTTTTTTCCACTGATTTAAGCTGACCTAGCCTCAATCATAGAAATTGCCACTATCCAAGTGTGGGTGGATAATTTCTATATTTTCTGGATAAACTTCGAAAAATATTATTCAATCACCTATCACTCAACATTATCTATGTATTTTATTAACGTCAACATTCTTTGAATAATATTAACTTTATCGGAGCTCAGACTTAACCCGTAGCATATACACTATTAAATTTGCAAAGGTGCTATTGGCGGGGATGGAAATTAGGGGTAGACCGCATGCCTAATTGACAAAAGTCCTTTTTTCATTTCATATTCTTAACATCAATCTTCTTTACCTCAAAATTGTTTGTCCATTATCCTAAGTTAAAAATGACATTGCTTTCATTTACTACAACTATTTTCAACATTTTCCATAAACATTTACCTGATTTTGTACAGATTTGTATACATGGATAATTAATATAACTAATGGGTATGTCAAATATTTATTTAGATGATTGTAATTATGCTAACTGCCATTATATAAAAACATGTAATATAAATATTATTTTCATTCTGTTGTATTAATTTATTTAGTCTTCAATACCCTCCCTTATTTTTCTTTTCAATACTCTATTTAAAAAATAATAATTTGTAGATCACTTAATAAGTATTCGAAAGTATTTTTTAATGCATCACAAAATTAGTACCAAAAATATCTCAAGACAAAAAAAAACTGCTACAAGCTAAAATCACGTGACTTATAGACTAACTTAACTTAGGACAGCCATAATTGATTAAAGCCCAAGTATGTGTAGTATTTGGATACAAATAAAACACCATGCAATTTTTTCATTTTTTTTAGCACCACATTTTACTACACATTCGGGCTATAAGCTTATGTATTAATTACACTAATGGATTCGGGAGGAGGAAGGTTAAATTTAGAGTAAGTGTACCCGCGTTTCCATCAAACCATTTTTTTTATCCATGGCCTGTGTTAGACATAATAAGAAAATCCACTTTTTTGGGCTCAGATTCATGGTAAAATTAAAAACTCATCATAATCTTTAGATACATTTTTTGTTTTTGTGATTAAAATACTTTCGCTTGATTTGAGAATGTAAAAATGGTAAGTATGAATTTAATCGCAATCATATTCCCACCAACCAGGGATAAGTAAAGTAAACTATTCATAGTAAGGAACAAGAAAATTATTTGTTAACTTTTACCTTATTATTATCTGTTCTGTCTTACGACCGGTCTATTTCTTTTGTCAGGGAACTTAGGCCGCTAATGCACCCTGTCGTCTGCCTCCTCCTAAGCTCTTCTTTCCCTCGACCTTTCCTTCTATGACGTAATGCAAACGACAGTTCCTCCTAATAATGTTCTCGTTCTAGTTTGCTTTGTACCGAAGAATCACATCCAAAAAGGTTCTCTTTTCATCCACTCTTCTTAGGACTTAATTTGTCACCCTGTATATCCACCTAATTTTCCCAAGTCTTCTCCAGCACCACATTTAAAATCTCTCCAAGTATTTATTTTCCATTTTCCTGAGATTTCAAGTCTCTGTTCCTAATGTAAGTTAATTCATCAGTTTATTCCTCAGTTCCAAACTCAACTTACTGGTAGAAAATTTAGAAAAATTAGCGATATATATATATTAACGGTGACCTGGCGGTCTAGGGGTAAGGTGTCAGACTTCTGTGCTGAGGGTTCGGGGTTCAATCCTCGGTCCCGACACAGATTTGTCTGCTTGCCAAACCCTTCCTTCACCTCTGACAAGACATCTTGTAAATGTGGGGAATGCCAGGCCCCTGCGGTGGTTTGGATTCCACGTTAAACTGTAGGTCCTCCATTTCATCTCACAATCACCCTGTTATTACACATTAGTGTAACTGCGTATAACCCGAACGGGTAGTAAGACGTGGTGCTAATAATTATATATATATATATATATATTTTGTAGAAATATACACGCTAACAAATTAGCTTCTCCATCAACAGATGTACCGCCTAAGACTGCTTCTTTAATGCCACTCCTGGCAAGTTATATACAGTTGCAGCCCCAGAGAAGGATGATGGAAATATAGGGGGAGGGGGAGGAAGTGTATGAAGATCCATCTAGTGGCGATTCAACGTAACAGGTGGTGACGTACTCCATTCTGCTTGGACTATTCTTTATCTGGGATGTGGTGTCATCAGACCATTCACGGACCCAGTAGAATAGTGAAGAATAGGGTACCAGTCTTCCACCTTGGTATGGCTCGCCAGTAGTGGTTACACGGTACATTGGAACATGTCTTGGTCGAGTAGCTGTGGATACAAGGATTGACTGGGGCAAACAGTGAGTAACAAATTGATTTGATATGTCAAATTTTGTTTTAGGTTCTATACTGTGTGGTTCGTTGTATCTTTGTAAACGCTACGCTTCAAACTTTTAGTATTTTTTTTTATCACACTTTAATGACTGACAGGACATGCTGGAGGACTAAATTTGAAAAAGGAAATGAGCCTGAAAAAAATATAGAATACCTAATAAAATAATCTGATTATGAGCGAAAAATTATACAATCAATATGCTGAATGAGAAGGTTAAATCAATATAATGACTCATTGGGAATTCATCTGTGTTGAATATGGACCTTATTTCGGGGGGTGGGGGTGGGGGGGGTACACACAGGTTATAATTATTTTTAACGTATCATAATTATTTCCCTCCTATCCCCACTCCTGCCTTCAACATTCTAAGACTTCACAACTTACATTTTCTCTCTCTATTATGTGACTGTCGTGAGACCAATTCCAACTTATTGTTTTTAATAAATCAGTACCAAACTTTTCGGTCTTGTCGCCCTTCTTTTATTCTTCCCAATTTTCTCACCCCTGACAATCCAGTACAACACGACAGAAACTAGTCAAACCACGCAACCACTGATGCAGGCTGGATTTAATTGGTTAGTGTTGGTATTCTTGTATAGCGTTTACGCGTGAGTTTGAACTTTTAAACGTCTCTTTTAAGAGCTGCCCTGCACTGGATATCATCTCTGAAGGAACTGTTCTGTTACGATTGAAAATACAGTGTTGCCACCCTCTTGTTTTCGTGTGGTCAATGTTTCCTTGAAAATATACAACACATTTCACAACGCTGGTGCACCGATGTTGCCAGTGGTTTATTCTTACCACAGTGCACCACCTTTCAGAAATAACAGAGCGGGGAAATTTGGCAACAGTTAATCGAGAAGCTTTTCTCTATAAGATCTGCGTTTCCTCGAAGGTGATATTGGATGTAGTATAAAAATTACACACAGGTTTTACAGATTAGCTACTTTTTTCTTTCTATATATTATATATACTATGTTAGCTGGTCATTCATATGGCAATAGTTGTTTTGTACTAAATCCATTACGTGATTAAGTAGAAAAACATCGCTCTTGTGTAACTTATGCAGCAGCATTAGCTTTTTAAAGATTATAAAAAATCTCGAACCAATTTTGTTTATGACTACGGCATAGATGTGTAGCCAGGAGTCTTACTGACTAATCTAATGCTCTTTATCATGATACAATTGTAGCTTCATGGATCCATCTCATCTAGAGGAATAACCCTTCACCCTCCATCCCCCCGCCCCCTACTCCTAAACACATCTCGCCTATGAAACTGAGCCTGTAAGCTCTTGTCACGGGTAGATGGATGTCTTCCTGTCTGTCTCCAAACCTCCATTTACTATCTGACGCAATTTCAGGGGTTAGGAGGGAGGGGGGGAGTAATCATGGCTCTATAAGCGCACCGCGTCTTACTACCCACCCGAGATACTCACGCATTTACACTAATTATGGTAATGAATATAATAAATGTACCCATATTTGTGAAGAAGAAGAAGAAGAAGAGAGAAACTTTATTAGGGAACACCAAACTGGGTTTTGAACCCACGTCACCCTGTGCTCATAGGCGATCCGTTCTAGTGTGATAGTGATTAGACCAGGGGCTTACAAATGGCGGCGCACAAAGTCTTTTAGAAAAGTAATCTACTGTATAGATTGATGTATTTGGCCGAGAAATGTAAAACTTTGCGTGGGGAAAATCCATGAACGCTCCAACGGGTGTTCATGTTTAATTTCTTCCTTACATCTGCTGTGTTATATTGACATATCGAATATGGTATATTTTAGTCGCAAAATTCGTTTAGTATATAATTAAACATTTTTAATCACCACTTCTTATTTCATACACAATTAAATACCTGTTACCCGCTTCGGTGGTCGCATGGTCTAAGGAATATCTCTCGCGATAGACTAGACTGCAGATGACAGGGCGATCGAGTCTCGAATCATGGTCGGGTACACAGAGGGTGTTTTTACCTGTCTTAAAACGGTTTTCCACTCTCCCTCCACACAAATGCGGGTACATTTAATTTAAATCCAACCATCCTTATCTCTTAACACATTAGCGTGATTAGTACAGCCATACGCGTATAGCCAGAACGGGTAGTAAGACACGACGCTAAGAAAAAAGCTTTTTTTTTTCTTAGCTGATAAAAATTAGCAGATGACTAAACTCGTGGTTTAAATTGTGGTTCTCGGGTACTTACAGTTGGTAAACCCTCCCTTAGACCATGTAGCCACTGGTACAGTCAAAGGATCTATAATGCACTTCTCTTGTTTTTTTGTACATGAACAAAATTGTTATGTACTGTACGTTTACACTGTGACATAATATTCAAACAATTCTTTTATTTTAATTTTCGCATGTCTTGGCAAATAATTCAGCTCACAGGATATTTGGTATGTTTTCCATCGCTCTCTCTCTCTCTCTCTTATTTCCTCACAGTTATGAAGTATTTCTCTGTCTCTTATTTAAGACCCGTTTATTTATATAAAGGCCCAGAGTTTGATTCTACACTGAACCTAAAATTTACTGCCGTAGCATGGATTTTATTTCCTTTCGCTATGTAATGGGGTTGATTGATGAGATATGTTCAGGTTGTATTATTTTTTCTAGAATAAAGTTGGAATCTATATCTAATTTACTTTTGTCGTTGAATGTATGGATCATATTAATACAGGGCTCTTGACGTCATAAAAAAAACCCTTCTTGATCTACAGATCAGTTCAAAAATCACAGAACGACTCAACGTTCCCTCCCTGGACGTCACTATAAACTCTGTGATTTGGACCAACAAGAAAGTAGGCCTAAGCTAGGTTTATCACAGGACCGATCTGAGGGGTGTGGTCTTACAGGGCCCTACGATTTGGGTGGGAAAGAAGTGGGGTGGGACCGTTTGCTTTGGTAGAGGCTATTGAGGCATTTATTATTTTTGAAATGGATCGATTTTGGTTTCTCATTCTGTTTGTTGGCACTTCTTATTTGCTAGTGCCAATTTTCGGAACTGTTTACTGGACTTAAGGAATGCCAGGCCTCCACCGTGGTTTGGATTCCACGTTAAACTGTAGGTCCTCCATTTCATCTCACAATCGCCCTACCATTACACATTAGCGTAAGTGCGTATAACCCGAACGGGTAGTAGGACGCGGTGCTAATAATAATAATAATAATAATAATAATTTAATGGACTTAAATCGATTATTTTCCATTCTAGCCTTGTCTGGATGTTTGTAAGTCCTGCGCTAGTTTGGACGGTTGGTTGTTCATTAAATTTGGTACATAAACATTTTATTAACACGTGAGAGAAGTATTAGTCTATAGCTAGTTAATTTATTGACATAATATGGGTTTAACATCTTAGCTCAGTCGGTAGTGTGTCTGTTTACAGAGCTATGGTCCCGGGATCGATTCCTAGCATGGCCGAAAAATCTATCTTTGGTAAAATGTGAGCTTCTCTTTTTCACAGTGATAAATTAACGGATTGAGGCTGGATTTTATGTCTGCTTTAGATTTAAATAAGTTTGTAAGTCACGTGTGGATATAATAATTCCTTTCAGAAAGTGTAAGATAAATATCCCATATAAATTAAATGACATAAAATTCTATATAAAATTCATTTTTCATAAGAAGAGCATTTAGAAAATACAAATTTATATTTTTCAGTCAAGATTGATAATATTCTAATATATTACTAATCATATTTTATAGTTATAGATAATATTTATCAACAGGGATAGCTACAAATAACATGACTTGACGTATGAATGCATTAACGTAGATACAAGAGCTTGTATATGAAATTCAGGCTGAAGTTAATTTTAGTGCCGCGTCTTACTACCCGTTCGGTTTGTACGCATACGTAATAATTACGCTAATGTAATAGGTATTAGGATGCTCAAATCTAAAGGAAGTGTACCCGTATTTGCGTGGGAGGGGGGGGGGAGAAGATTGAAAGACAAGTTATTATAAACCACCTTCAGCACACCCGATCGGGATTTGAACCCGGATCTCCCCGTCATCGGCAGTCTAGTCTATTGCGAGAGTGACGCCCCAGACCATGCAACCACCGAAGTGGACTACACTTGTATACAAAACCAACAATTTGTACATTTCCATCTATCTATTGGTAAAATACCCTGTCCCTAAAATATTTCGATAGCATTTAGAGGGTTTATCTTAAGAGCGTTTATCGTATCAGGCCCAACTTGTCTCAGGGCTCACACGAGGTTTGGGATTAAAAGGGAAAAGAAAAGACCTACATTAAGACAGAAATGTGTGCAGTGCATTCGTATTTGAATGATTACTTGAAATTTTCCGCGGTGACAATGGGAGACAAAAGCAACCGAGTTTCTTGTTAATAACTACAGTATTCCCCTATTATGAGAGAATAAAGATTTGTGCACAATGCTCATCTGTGAAACCCATTCTAAAATGGTCAAAACACGTTCTTTTTAATACATTTTTTCTATCCAAATATAATTAAATATTGCCAGAGTGTTCAGTATTAGGAACTTCTATTAACTATTTACCTCCATTAATGTTTAATCAGAAATGATCCACGTGCAATAGTGTTCGTGTAAATTTACTTTTTCTAGCCGACTGTATCACAGATTTGATTGGCATGTGATGCACCCCCCTAAGATCCATTCTCGGATGTACGACCGGATGCCACTATCCAGTTAGTTTCTCTTCGGATGGACTCAAGTTTCTCCCTCCTAGCTGGAATATGCATATTCACATAAAGAGAAGAGGATCCATTCATTGACTCAGTCTAGGAATGTCATCTTAAGCTATGTGTGGTCAAACTATGACCTCCATTAATTCCTAATTGCACACATGTGTTCCCGTGTCTGTTAATTCTATAGTTTGATTGCTTCAGTGGATGAGCGGTCTAAAAACTATCACTCTGGTGGTTAAACTGGTTTGATGATGACGGGGAGATCGGGGTTCGAGTGCCGGTCGGGTCTACTGAGGTTTTTCCTTATAGATAATTTCCCAATCTCCTTTCACGCAAATGCGGGTAAATTACCTTCAAAATGACTTACCCCATCGTGTAGTGGTCAGTGCACACGGCCACGAACCTAGGGGTTACGGGTTCGATTCCCGGCTAGTACCTAGGATATTTTCACTGAAAGGGGAATTATTCCAGAGGTCACCAAGGTTTGGTTAGTTAGTTTTGAAAATTGAAAAATGACACCTGGACACACGAATCGAACCCGGGGCCTTTGATTTAGTACGCCAATACTCTAACCGCTGAGCTATACAGGAATCATCCCGTGACCAAGGTCATTCTTCACTCAAATTTTAAGGCAGAGTCTATGATGGACGTGAGGAGATCATTGCTTACTAATGTGTGATTTATTTTATTAAGATCACGAGCTATCAGATAACGCACGTCCATCATAGACTCTGCCTTAAAATATGAGTGAAGAATGACCCTGGGCACGGGACGATTCCTGGATAGCTCAGCGGTTAGAGTATTGGCGTACTAAGCCGAAGGTCCCGGGTTCTGTTCCCGTGTTTAGGTGTCAATTTTCAGAATATTATATCTTGATGGAGAATTCCTCAATAAAATCATAAATAATAACTTCGGCTATTTGATTCTTGGTTAGATAGGTTTAAGAGTTTCCACTGGTTCCACACCCTCATACTCACTATCATCATCTTATCGGGACATGGAAAGAGCCTCCACGGAAAGGATGTACTATTAGTACATTCGGGCGTCACCTGGGAAACGGTACATTAATACCGACTAATATATATATATATATATANTATGTATTGGCCAACTTTATCACTTACAACATAAGCTTAGTTTCAGAAATAATAATTTAAATTCTATATAAAGAAAATGATTGTTGAAATTATTTTTCAAAATTATACTCTAGTTCTGCCACAGCACATAATATATAATCAATTTTAACTGAATTTTAAAGTGTTTAGACTCCATTTTAATTAATTTAAACTGATTTTTTTTTGACAGTACGATTTTTTTTTAACAGAAATAATGTTTGGTTGAACAAAAAAAAACTGTGGCGTTGAGTGTTCCAGAAAGCTCAAATATTATATTTTTTTAATGATTCAACACAACGTGGACGAAATATGCCTGGAGGCTAAAAAGAGTCATTTGTGGAATTGGTTTAGTGGTTTTATATGTTGTGTTATATATACCATGTGTCTTAGGGGAGTTATAAAAAATGTAGTGAGTCCAAAATATGATTAAATGTCGGAGGGAATGGACTTGACAAAATTTGTTTGTTGAAAATAAAATCTCAATCTGTGTTATACGTTTCATCTACACAGAAAGTAAGTGGTATGGTACACAACACATACTTTTTATTATCACCGCATCTTAATACCTGTTCAGGTTATACACACACATGATAATTACACTCATGAGGTAGGGATGAGGAAGGAACCCACATTTGCGTTGGAGGTGAGTAGGGAATGAGTTAGTAAAAAAAAATCACCCTTCGTTAGACCCAACCGGGATTTGAACACCAACTTCCCCGTCTTCAGTAAGCCAGTCTAACACAGAGTGACACCTTAGACCGTTAACCCACTGAAGGGAGTCGCACAGACTTTCACGCTATCTTACAGATAGAGAAAGTATTGGGATATTCAAAACAATTGAACTCGAGATTTTGATGAATCTCGACGTTTCATGACCCCCCAAATAAGAAAAAGTTGTTTTGAATTTCCGTCTGTCTGTCTGTACCTCAGACTAGAGCCTAAACTATTTTACCGATTGGGCTAAAACTTGGTATCTAGGGTTTTCATAGGCTTGCCCCGAGAGATTTTTGGAATTTGAATCTAACACTAAAATTAAGGTTAGTTTACTGAAGAGCAAAAAGAGAAGAAATAAATTATCTCAAAATCGTCTATAACGATTTTTATTAAATTTCATTTCCAAACATTTACAAATATCAAAAAAAGAAATGGTTACTTTAAATATTTCGGAAAAATGACTTTAAGGGCTCTGGTCTGATGCGTAAATTCTTACTTTTTATCATATCTATGAAACTATTTGAGATATGAAATTACTTATCACTGTAAATATGTAGATCTATTTATATTGCAAATATTTTATTTGCAACAAATTTTATAAAACCAATAAGTTTCAAGCTATATGTAAATATATAACTTTCCGAACACTAACGGTATCTTGACCATGAAAACAATCTAACCCTAAATGTTGATGTATGTCGACGTATCATGACCCCACGAACCCTAAAAAGTGTTTTTTTAAATATTGCCTATGTGTCTTTTTAACCCCAAAATAAAAAGTAGTTTAGTAAAAAGAGAAAAGAGGAAAAAATAAATTTTATCAAAATCACTTCAAATGATTTTAATTATAATTCGTATCTAGGCGTTGAGATTAATATTATAAATAATATGACTATTTTCATTTTCTCATGAAAATTACTTTTAGGGTAAGTTACAGAAGCGGAAATTTCCGATTCTCCGCAATTATTTGAAATATTAAATAACTTATCATTACCAAAGTGTAGTACTATTAAAAATAAAAAACTTTTATAAGAAATATATTTTTATAAAACCAACCGTTTCTGAGATATTGGCAAATATATTAATACAATTTTGTGACCTTTAGTTGTAAAGAGATACTACTTAATAATTCTGTAATGCCATAGTCTCTCAAAAAGTTTGTTATTTTTCCTTTAACCTCTTAGGAGAAATGTTTGTACAAAAATGATTCCTAGCCTTTATTTTTGACTCAATAGTCAAGATCTATATTTTTTATTGGTCAAAATTTATAAATGAGGAATTTAATAGCAATGCGATAACCATAGTAAGATGTGCAAACCCTAGTAAAACGACGAAAATTTGAACCGAAAGTCAAAATTTTAATACGAAATGTTAACCCTCGGGGACCAAATATCGACATTTTTTTATTGATCCAAATATACGAATGAAGAAGTTAATTCTTTAAAAATAAAATTATAGAATTTTAAAACCATGAATCAAAAAATGTCTAGCGCAATTTGTTCTCGGGTTTGCTAGTGTACGAATTTTGTGTAAATATCTCCACTTCTAAACAATAGAGCGAGAAAGTTCTTGTAGAATTCCGTACCATATTTTTTAGCACGGCGTCTTAGCACCTTTCAGGTTATTTACTTATGTATTAGTTAAATTAATGTGTTAGGGATTAGGAAGGTTTAATTGAGAGGAAATGCACTTGCATTTTTGTGGAGGAAGAATGAAAAACAACTTAGGAAAAACCCGCCCTCAGTGCACCCGATTGGGATCGAACCCCCAATCTCCCCATCTTCAGCATTCTAGTCCAACACGAGATAAGTGCTTAAGATCACGTGACAAACGAAGCGGGCAATACAATTTGTTTATCTTTAATAGTACTATAACTATGAAACAATAAGTTATTTTGTATCTCAAAGAGTTGGGGGAGAAATGATCAAAATTGGAAATCTCAGCTTTTGTAAAGAAGCTTCAAATTAATTTTCGTAGGAAAATGAGAGTTGTCATTTTGTTTTTAAAGTTAAACAGTGCATAGATACCAGTTTTAATCAAAATAATTAGAGCTGATACATAGATAATAGATTTTGATCTTTTAACGCTTAAGTAAACTACCTTTAATTTTAGGGTTGAATATATGATTCCATAAATACCTCTAAGGAACCTTATATTAATATCCTAGAAAATAAGTTATAGCCCAACCGGTAAAAATGGTTTCGGTTCGAGTCCCAGTGATATACAAACCAACTGCAATGAAAAAAAACCTTTATTTTTTGTTCAGGTGGTTATGAACTGTCAACCTCCATCAACATATGGAGTTCGATTTTGTTGACGATCACAATACTTACTCTTTACAAGGGGCTGCGAATATTTAATAAAATATTGTGTAGTGTTTCTTCTACAAGTCTTAGTAGTTACTACCCATTCAGGATTCACACATGCTCTAAGAAATTATTTTAACTCTCCCCTCAGGTCTTACTACCCGTTCGGGTTATACTCACGATAATGTGTAATGGTAGGGCGATTGGGAGAGTAATTGGAGGACCTACATTTTAACGTGGGATATGAACCACGGTGGAGGCCTGGCACTCCCCACATTCACAAGAAGTGATTAATACACGTCTTGTCAGTGGTGAAGGAAGGGTTTGCAAATCAGATAAATCTGTGCCAGAACCGAGGATTGAACCCTGGACCTCCAGCACAGAAGGCTTGACACCTTACCGCTAGACCACCAGGTCACCTCGCATACATATTGCTTATGTTAATGTTGTAGGTATAGGGAAGGTTGAATTTTTAGGGAGTGTACCCTCATTTGCGTATAGTGAGAGTGAGTGAAAAAATAAGGAAAAATAAACACCCTTATTAAACCCAGCCTCCCAATCACCAGCATGCTAAACTAAACTAATTAGATGTTTAATCAAAAGTAGTCACTGTTACGGATATTATCTACGTAATTCACCACATGGATATTTTGATAAGGATTGAATCTTAGATGTGTCTTTTCAAGAATTTTTTTCAATCCTTTGAAATGAGATCAGCCCCCATCTTAGCTCAGTCGGTAGTATGTATGTCTACTTAGATAAGAGTCCCGGGTTCAATTACCAGCATGGCCGAAAAATGTATTATTCGTGAAACGTGATATTATCCCTTTCACAGTGATGAATTAACGGGTGGGGGTGGGGTGTTGTGTCTGTTATATATATATAAATTAGTTTATAGCTCGTATTCTGATAAAGTTGGTCGGTTCATAAAGTGCACGTTAAATTCATTCAATTAATAAAATAAAATATTATTTATAGTCGAATTTCCTTATGAATATTCTTAGCGGGAAGTTCAACAATTAAACCCGCCTCGGTGGCGTAGTGTGCTAACGCGCTTATCGTGTTGAGCTCGACTGCTGAGGACGGGGAGATCGAGGTTCGAATCCCGGTTGGGTGAACTTGGGGTGGTTTTTCTTAAATAGTTTTCCACTCTACCTCCACGCAAATGTGGGTTCACTTCCTCTAATTCAATCTTCCCAATTCCTAATCCATTAACGTAATTAGTACTTAAAGCGTATAACCCGAACGGTTAGTAAGACGTGGTGTTAAATATTATTATTATTATTATTATTAATTCAAAAACTAAGTATACACCAAGCCATGTGCTTCGCCATTGTAATTTTTGAAAATTGGTATCAAGTTGACAGCTATAAGCTAGCTCTAAAAACAGACGATTTTGCATGCTCTCTAATATTATTTAAAAATAGTCTCTGAATGGGTAATTGATGTTCTCATTTTTACAGCATACAAGCTAATTTGGTTCAAGTTTTTCTTTACTTTAAAATACACTAATTAAAGTTCAAATTTATTTCTCAAGTTATAAAAGTTCCATTTTAAAATAATGCATTTGATTTTTTTTTCCGCCAGAACAATATCATACAATCTTGTTTTATGACGTATTAAAAACTGTATAAGTTAATCTTAACAAGTAAGTACCTAAATACATTTTAATATTACATACAGTGCTTGAGCACTAATGACATTTATGTCATAGTAATCATAATAAACATTTAAACAAACTTAGTTCATATCACTTAATGTGAAATTATTTCCTTTTCAAGAAAAGACGTAAAATGTGAAGTTTATTTTTAAAACTGAAAATAAAATAAAAACATTTTAGCTATGTTATATTCATTAAATGATAACTAAGCAAATTAAATTCAAAATAACTTTAGTTATTTCGTAAAAGCATTTTATACAACTTGAAATGTACTATCAAGAATGTTAACATACTTTCTGTATGATATCAACAGGTCTTTATGTATCAGCTATTAAGAATGATGATGCTATCAATTTAGTGTTCAGTGTATCATAAATAATATATAGTTTTCCTTATTTAATGAAATATTTTTTTTCTTTTAAGGATTTGTACCCATCCGAGCTAAATGCAATTTAATTAAGATAGTGACGTAGTGATAAGAAAGGTAGAGTTAAAAAGATAATGCATGCGTTCTTGTTTGTAAGAAGAGAGGGAAAATATCTAGTGTAAAAACCTTGATTCAAATGGCAGGTAAGAAATATATAACTGAGAGGAAATATATACGCATTTTCTTGAAGAAACAGTGAGAAAAAAAAGGTAATTTTTCCACCCTGCCGGAATTCAAACCCCAACCTCTCCACCATCAGAAACTAAGATATATGACACCGTTGTCCATGGGCCTACCTCTATGGGTAATTTAATAATGATTTTTATAAAAAAAAAAATTGCTCAGAAGTGTTTGGAGTATTGTAAGTAGAATTATATAAAATAGATGGTTCAATTCGAATAAAATTATATAATCAGTTTTGTAATATGTTGCTTAAAAGCTCTGTACCTATTTACTATTTAACAAAATTGGATTACATGTTACTCTATATTTTAATACATTATATTAACGTGCGTTTTAACTTTTAAACTCTGCTTTGAATTAATTTTTAATCTAATCAACTACGTTAAGGTAGATGTGCAAAAAAAAAAACGCGAGCAAAGTGCGGTATTTTTGCAGTTTTTATAGCAAAACATATTTTTGGCCAAAATAAATCCAGTAGAAACATAAAGGCTTAATTTTCTCCACATAATGTTATCAACAGTTGTTGAATATCGGTCATTAACATTGTTGCATTAGACGAAAAACTTTTTTAAATGACGAGAAAAAGTTGTCATTAAATTCCAGGATACCCTTGACATATATTCAAGAACTGTTAAATTCACCGTGTGAAGTGAACTAAATGCTTTGTTTCTACAGAAACAATATTTTGATTTATTTTGACAAAAATAAAAATATTTGTAAATAAAGCTAGAAAAAAGCTAATAAAACACTGGCGTTCTACCGCGTCCTATACACTCACACCTTAATGTAATTCAACACGCGTCTCCACAAGTGTGCTTTAACAAACCCAGCGCCCCTTAACGTGTCTGCCACACGCTAAACTCTGCTTTGGTGCATACAACATACCCAGCCAAGCGCTTACCACGCCTCCTCCATTTTCATTTTCTCTCGGCTCTCTTTGTAAAACCTACATTGCGAGGGGCCCCGAGAGATTTGCGGTTTGATGCGTCCGATAGTACAACAAAGTTTCCCCAACTTTAAATTGAATTTTTAATTTTGTGTTTACTGCTATCTTAATTAAATTCATTTCATTACGACATATTATACACCAGAAGAGTATTTACCATATTTGTGTGTGTATATGTGTGTATGTGTGTGTGAGAGAGATAGTATGTGTGTGTTTTGGGAAAAGTAAAATTTCTTGTTTATCTCTGTTAAAAAAAAAGACAACAGAAATTTTACTTGAAATGCATTGAGCATACAATAAAATCTTCAATGGCAATTTTTTATTTATTTTCGTAGATGGACTTTAAAGAAGACATAGAAGTAATGATATATAATATGAAAAATACCACCAATGAAGTTTTTTCACACCTACAATTTTTAATTAATTTATTTTAATTATTTGGCACAATTATTCTATTTAGTTTCATGGTTAAATACACATGTTTGTTCAAAGATTAAATGTAAGAAGGGGCAGATTTTTCAAATTTATTTCCAACTAGCTTTTGCCCGTGGTTTCGTCCACATTAAACAATTCATCACCAAATTCGTCACCTTCAAATGCTAGAAAAGAATAGAAATTTCAAGAGCAGTGCTTTATGTTTGGTTACGAAGATTCAAGAATAAACATGGGCTCGCCTCCTTCCTCTCCCCCTCCACACCCCAGTTCTTATCACGTGCCATCTTATGCACCCACCACAATGCCTGCTGCGACGAAGGTCCATTGCTTAGGCCTGGTTTTTTCGACACTACTTCACTCGATGATGAATTACCATGATAATAAGATAATGAATATAACAGTAGAAGCCCCAGATTGAGCCGATGAGTACTTTTTGAGTTTGACAGAAATAAACTACTGCCTCAGCTCCCGACCTCTGAGTTAAAGCCTTTAGCCAGATGTCTCAGCTCCCAACCTCTGAGTTAGTGCCTTCTTTTGCCAGCTGCCTCAGCTCCCAACCTCTGAGGTAGTGCCCTCGACTGTCTGGCTCAGATCCCGAGCTCTGAGATAGCGCCCTCGACTGGCTGCCTCAGATCTCGACCTCTAAGTTAGTGCCCTTTGCCGGCTGCCTCAGCTCCCGACCTCTGAGGTAGTGCCCTCGACTGTCTGGCTCAGATCCCGAGCTCTGAGATAGTGCCCTCGACTGGCTGCCTCAGATCTCGACCTCTAAGTTAGTGCCCTTTGCCGGCTGCCTCAGCTCCCGACCTCTGAGTTAGCGCCCTTTGATGGATGCCTCAGATCCCGAGCTCTGAGATAGTGCCCTCGACTGGCTGGCTCAGATCCCGAGCTCTGAGATAGTGCCCTCGACTGGCTGCCTCAGCTCTCGACCTCTAAGTTAGTGCCCTTTGTCGGCTGCCTCAGCTCCCAACCTCTGAGCTAGTGCCTTTTGCCGACTACCTCAGCTCCCAACCTCTGAGCTAGTGCCTTTTGCCGACTACCTCAGCTCCCGACCTCTGAGTTAGTGCCCTTAGCCGGCTGCCTCAGCTCCCGAGCTCTGAGTTAGCGCTCTTGGCCAGCTGCCTCAGCTCCCGACCTCTAAGTTAGTGCCCTTGGCCGGCTGCCTCAGCTCCCGAACTTTGAGGTAGTGCCCTCGACTGGCTGCCTCAGCTCCCGACCTCTGAGTTAGCGCCCTTGGCCGGCTGCCTCAGCTTCCGACCTCTGAGTTAGCGCCCTTGGCCGGCTGCCTCAGCTCCCAATCTCTGAGTTAGCGCCCTTGGCCGGCAGCCTCAGCTCCCGACCTCTGAGTTAGCGCCCTTGGCCGGCTGCCTCAGCTCCCGACCTCTGAGTTAGCGCCCTTGGC
>CABFVX010000027.1:527355-538714 GCA_902151425.1 Timema shepardi
ACGGAAACCATTCGATAACCCCCACCCCCACCCCCCTTATACATTCGACAAGGATTCGAACCCGGATATATCTGTTATTGGATGTCCAGGTTATTGCGATAGTGGCGCCTTTGACCATTTGACTATTGAATTGGATGGCTGATTTATTTTTAAAAAATTGGAAAATAAAAAAATGTTGGGGGAAAGGGGAGTAGGGGAGTTTACATTCATAAATAAAGATATGAAAAAAGGGAGAGGCAGAGTTTTATAATTTGGGAAACTCTGCTTTACAACTTTACTAACTTTATACATGCATTTTAGATAGATATGATCAAAACGGTGACCTGGTGGTATAGGGGTCACACTTCTGTGTTGGGGGTCCGGGGTTCAATCCTTGGTCCCGGAACAGATTTATCTGATTGCCAAACCCTTCCTTCACCTCTGACAAGAAGTGTATTAATCACATCTTGTGAATGTGTGTGTGTGTGAATGCCGGGCCTCCACCATGGTTCGGATCCCACGTTAAACTGTAAGTCCTCCATTTCTTCTCACAATCACCCTACCGTTACACATTAGCGTAAGTGCGTGTAACCCGGACGGGTAGTAAGAACCGGTGCTAATAATAGTTATAGATATGATCAAAACTATCGACAGTTCTTGTACACAAGATCAATAAAGCTAGCTAGATGTTATGATAAACAATCCCATCTATCATACAGCCTTTAAGTAGCGATCAATGTTCACTGCTTACATTATCATATATTAATGCACTTGACCTCAAAATGTCTATTTCGGGGATATCACACTCATTAAGGCAACCTAAGGCAAGTAGGTCATGCGAGAGTTGCTCAGAGCCGCATATTGTCTAGAGTATAGACCCTAGTAGGTTTTATGTAGAAATAAACTTTTAGAAAATACAATGGGTTTTTTTTCCAGACAAAATTGTTAACAATTTACTATTTTGTTATTGGCTTATGAATATTGGGGTGACCTGGCGTTCTAGGGGTAAGGTGTCAGCCTTCTGTGCTGGGGGTCCAGGGTTGACTCCTTGGTCCCAGCACAGATATATCTGATTGCCAAACCCTTCCTTCACTTATGAAAAGACGTGTATTAATCACAACTTGTGAATGTGTGGAACGCCAGGCCTCCACCGTGGTTTGGATCCCCACGTTAAACTGTAGGTCCTTCATTTCATCTCACAATCACCCTACCATTACACATTAGCGTAAGTTCGTATAACCCGAACGGTTAGTAAGACGTGGGGCTAATAATAATAATAATAATAATATATGAATATTGTTAATAGCTATCAAAAGTGGCAGTTTCAGATAACATTACTTGACGTATAAACACTTTAAATTATATATAGTAATATTTATAACTGTCAGAAAACATTCTCGTTGTGAAAATTGGACTGTACCCAAAATTTAATCATATCAATAGTGTTGGAATGAAAAAAAGATATACATTAATTTAAAAGTACCCGCGTCTGCATGTCAAAGAGGGGAGAGTGGTGCAATAATTTTGGATAAATACCACCCTAAGCATACCCTTTTCTGAATTCGAATCCAGAACTAGCCGTTACCGACGAATCGGACAATTGGAACTTGACAATGAATCTGCGTGCCCACCGATGCGGAACTTTAAGTGCCACTAAGCTGGATATATATTTTAGCTTCGTCCTTGTTTTTTGGCCAATATATATTGTTTGTCAATGATAAACCGTCTATGAACAGCTTGTTCATCATTACACTTGTTACACCATGTCTCCCCGTTATTACGTCTGTATAACATATGTAAGGGGTGACCTGGTGGTCTAGGGGGAAAGGTGTCAGACTTCTGTTTTGGGGGTCCAAGATTCAAACCTCGGTCCCGGCACAGATTTATCTGATTAACAAACTTTTCCTTCGCTTCTGATAAGATGTGTATTAATCACAATTTGTGAATGTGTGGAATGCCAGGCCTGCACCTTGGTTCGGATTCTTTGTTAGACTGTAGGTCCTCCATTTCATCTCACAATCTCACCCTACCATTACACATTAGCGTAAGTGCGTATAACCCAAACGGTTAGTAAGACGCGGTGCTAATAATAATAATAATAATAATAATAATAATAATAATAATAATAACAATAACATATGTAAGAGGCAAACATATGCTTTTATTTAATTACTTAATTTTGTAAAAAGTAGTATTACAACGTTTAAAACACTACTTATCAAACCGTTTCAGAGTCAATGAGTAATTTTCAATATTTCTTGAAATATTAATACATTGATGCAGATTATCACCCTAAAATGTTGTAATACTATCGGATAAAATAGCGCCGCTCTTTGGGCGTCAATAATAATAATTATGTGATCAATCACCCTACTTCGGGTGTCGATTGATTCACCGCGGATTAATTCCCTGATAAAAGATGATGTGATGACTTTAGGTTGTCTTAAGCTCCGTGATCGAGCGCCTATCACCACTGTACGGAAAAGATACCGTTTAATCAGCTGTCTATAGCCCCGTGTTCGAGCACTAATTAAATCGGTATTAATATTATTAAAGAAAGAGAAATGTTGTTGGCTGTTATTTCACACACGGTTTATTTATATTACACCAGTAAATTATTTGCACATATTTCAGTTAAATGTTTGTTATCACTGCACACTTGTGATATTAAAGTGACTTATATTATAATGTGTTGGACTGTGAGCAAGGTCCCGGAGATCGTCCTCTCCATCGTCGTCGTCGTCAATTGCTATTGCTATACTGTTCTGTTATACTGTCTATACTGTACTGCTTATACTGTCAATAAACATACGCACTATGGTCTATATATGACATACCTCTTGCATTTTCTCCCTTGGTCAACAAAGTAAAAACTAACCAATAGACAAAGTCCTGGCGACACATTTTGTGAGAGCTAGCTTCTTATTGGTATAAAGAAATGGCGTTTTCTACCAAATACTATGAACTTTTTCCTTTAACAAGAAGCAACGCAGTAGATATTTTAACAAGAAAGAAGGTATAAAAAATATATTTTAGGGTGAAGTCCTTTTCACCTCATTCTGAGAAACGCGTGTTTGTTCATGGATGAATCTTAAAAGGATACTCTACCTATTTTACTTTAAAGAAAAATTACCTTCAGCCATGACTTTTTACATAATTTAGATTAGTCCAAATCAATACATTACAATGTATTCAAAGATTTTTATTTGTAAAAAGGTTATTTAGAATAATACTTCACTCGACTTTCTATTCAAAAGGTTCACTTGAGTTTATCTACCTTCCAAATATTTTTAACTCCAAACAAAACGTATATTTTCCTTCTTCGCGCCAGGATGAGAACTTTAAAACGACCTCTCTCCCAGTTTTCAATGTCTTTCTCAACTAATAACAATTTTGTACGAGTGGAACAAATTAAATACCAAAGGTAAATATTTAAATATGAATAAAAAGCAATAATGTATAAAAAATATATCTTTTAATCGGTTTGTTTGGTATACACAGAATTTTTACATTATTTTTCTATTTGTTGCATAATATCCCATAATAAAGAATTTAGCTATAGTTATATTTAATTAAAGATACATATTTTATTTACTGATATACAATCATATACAATACAATGTTTCCATGGCGATTTAAATCAAACATGCTTATGCAGATAATAATAATAATAATAATAATAATAATAATATTGCGTATTTGGGTTACAACATTCGTAGTCCAATAGTGGAAAGATTAGTAAGTACTAATGTACCGTTGCCCAGAGGACTCCCGACTGTACTAATCGTACATCCTTTCCGTGGAGGCTCTTTCCATGTCTCGATGAGATGAGGTGATGGTGATAGTATGAGGATATGTAACCAGTGGAAACACTTAAACCTAACTTAAGCCTAATTAACTACATGATGGTGACTATTGGGGCAATTCTTCTTCCAGGGAAAATAACCAAGCTACCAGTCTGGAATCGAACCCAGAAACCCCTAGCCTCGTAACCAGGTTAACTGACAACTACATAACGGGGTATATTAATGTACAGAGGATTCACTGTGTACACAACAAAAACAACACTGTATATTTGATAGGAAACTCTGGTTTGTGAAGGAAGATACTATTTTCTACAACATCCTGAATTACTAACCTTTAAAATGAGTGTTCGTTCATCAAAATATCATCAACCACCGGAAATGGACATTATATATATAATCTCAGGAGAACCTATCTTCTGCACGATGTCATAGAAGGAAAGGTTGAGGGAAAGAGGAGCTTAGGATGAATGAGGGTTCAAATATTGGATGATGTGAGGGAAAGAAGAAAATTCCCGGAGCTGAACGAAGAGGACAGGGTGCATTGGCGGTATCAGCTCACTGGCAAAAGAAACGTATCTGTCGTGAGATAGAACACCTATTAATGTTAGTAATCAATATGATAGGGAATTTTTCTCGCTGAGATCATCGCAACACCTGAATAACTTACATGATAGTTTCTAGATAGTTTCTAAATTATTTTATATGTTTCACTGAATATAGCTACCCGTCTGGTCTCTATACATTACACAGGTGTATAAGGTATATTAAAAGTTAAATGTACCCTTATTTGCATAGAGGAGGAAGGGGAAAACAGTTGAGGAGGAATCACTCACAGTACCCCTAACCAGAGTTCAAACTCTTACTTCCCCATTATAAAATAGCAATACCAAACTAGAGGGACGTTAAGCCAACGTGTCCACCAATGCTTTATTTAATTATGATAAATTGTTTATATAATGATTATATGAACGTGACTGAGATATAGGAAAATAATCTAAAAACCCGAGTGAAATTTGTTGGATGTTATGTCAGCAGTGCCATAAGGCTGCCACAGTAAACTAAGTCAGCAAAAAACTATCATAGTTACCCAAGAAGTCACTTCAAACTTGACACTCTTTATCTTTTCCTAACCACTTACATTTTTATTTGAACTCAGTACCTTCTGAAAAGAATTAAAATCATTTGTAAAAGTAAATAATACGATGCTAAAACCTTAACAAAAATAGCGACCACAAATGGGGTTGCAGCCACCAGGTTGGAAACCGTTGCTTTATAAGTTTTAACACTGACCTCGGCTGCATAGTTAGCTAACGTGCTAGTTTCGTGTTTAGCTAGACTGCTGAGGATGGGGAGATAAAGGTTCGAATCTCACTTGGGTGAACTGGGGGTGGTTTTACCTAAATGGTTTTCCACCCTCCCTACACGCAAATGTGGGTTAACTTAATCTATATTAAACCTTACTAAATCCTAACCTATTAGCGTAGTTAGTAATTAAGCGTATAACCCGAACGGGAAGTTAATCAAATACGGTAGAGTCCATAATTACCCGGAACCCGATCATCTGATGTTTCGTATCATCCGTGGTGGTGACATAATCTGTGTTTTGTGAGAATTGTCCAGGAAATACTTTATATACTGAGTCCATTTGTACTTTACAGTTTTTTTTATAGATATTTTGCTTTGGCGTATAGCTTATTTGACCCTGAAATATGCAGTCTTTAGTTTGGTTGATCCAGTATGTAGACTTTTAGCTGCTCTGTGGGGAAATAATGTTGCCCAGGGTATCCCTAGGAGGTTTCCTATACGTCATACATGTAATGAGATGACATGATGATAGTAATTATGGAAATGTGGAGCCAGTGGAAATCTTAAACCTAATTTAAGCCTAACTAACCAGATAATGGCTACCACAGGAACAATTCTATTTTCGAGAAAACAAATACCTATGGTATCACCAGGAAATCAAACACGGAACCTCTAGGTCTACAGTATAGCCAGAGGCGCTAACTATTAGACCAAAGAGGTCGGTCGGTCTCTGTATAATCATTGCATCGTAAAGAACCACTAGTTAAAAAAAATCTGTTTGTTTTATTTATTGTGTAGTGACGTAAACTAAATATTCTTTAACTAACAATTAACCTTTCCTACTAATTTTTGTAATGTTATTCCAGATATTAAGAGCGTTCAGTAATCCGAGGTAGTCACGGTCACGTTTACCTCGTATCAATAGACTATTGTATAATGTAATGATTAAGATATTATAAAATGATTCAAAATTCAAAACTAGGTAGTTTGAGCTTAAAAACATATCTGAATTAACCAAACATTAAAAATAAATGGTACGGTACACCGTACAGAAATATCCCAATTTTATCTTAAAATGTATATTTGCTAAAAACTCTTAAACTAATATGTGAAGGTGACCTGACGGTCTAGGGGTAAGGTGTCAGACTTCTGTGCTGGCGGCCTGGGTTCAATCCTCGGTCCCGGCACAGATTTATCTGATTACCAAACCCTTACTTCACCTCTGACAAGACATCTTGTGAATGTGGCGAATGCCAGGCCTCCACCGTGGTTCAGATTCCACGTTAAGCTGTAGGTCCTCCATTTCATCTCACAATCACCCTACTCTTCATTACACATTATCGTAAGTGCGTATAACCCGAACGGGTAGTAAGACGCGGTGATAATAATAATAATAATATTTGAAACTAATTAATAGGTCTATACTTTGTTGAAACCCTACATCAAAGATCATAATGAAATAAAGCACACTGTTACTTACTGTATGGCATTAGGAGCTAGGAACACTGTTACAGAACAATAGAGAAAAGAGAAACATATTTTTCCGTCAAAGAGCATAATAATCAAATTCATTTTCAAAGACATGAATTAAAAAGTAACTATATTTGATTAGGGTTCAGAAACTATTGATTTTATAAAAATATATTTAAGATAAAATATGTTTATTTTTAGTAGTTCTAAATCTAACAATGATAAATTATTTAGTATCTAAAAATATTTGCTGAGAAATGATGTATTGGGAAAATTTCCCTTAAAATCATTTTCACGAGAAAAATAAGAATTGCCATCTTATTTATAACGATAAACAGTTTCTAGATATTAAATTTAATCAAAATCGTTAAAAAGATTTTCAAGAAAATAGTTTTTTTTCTCTCACTTTGCCCCTTAGTAAACCAGCCTTAAATTTAGGGTTAGATATCTAGTTTCAAAACCTCCTTGAAGGGAACTTATGATAACCCCAGATACCAAGTTTTAGCCCAATAGGTAAAATGGTTTCAGCTCTAGCCCAAGGTACATTCAAATGGATAGAGAGACAAAAATAAGGCATTGCGAAAACCCCTTTTTTGGTTTCAAGGAGTCATGAATCGTCGACATTTTACAAAATCTCAAACTCAATTTTTTTTTGACGACCACAATACTTTCTCTCCAAAAGGTCAAGAGAAAGTAAAAATAATATTTTGTTGTTAATAAATACAAATGAGAAAAAAAAAATTTTTGACAAAAATAATCTTATTTCTGGAAGTATGAGCTTCAATATTTACCCTTCTCTCACCCCTTTTGTAGCTTAAGAAAGGCTTTCTATCTGACGGAAGAATAAAATAAAGTAAACTTTCCTTTTTTTTTATACCCTAAGTCAAGTTCGTGCCTTATCTTGTCGGCATCAAATAAAACGAGATTACACCGGTGTAAACTGTATATTGTTTCTTGTGCCAACGATATTCTTTGTACTGATCTCTTGAGCTATATTTTTACTCTTATGTAACGAGAAAATGCACTTAGTCCTGTCATCGTATACGGTTCCGGTAACGTAGATATATTATCATTGAAGGCAGTTGCCTTTCTATGTAGCAAAAAATAATAGCTGCGTAAAAATACTTTTCAACTCTTGGTTAAATAATTTTCCATGGTTTTATGAATACAATAATCAAACATTTTTAATATTCTATTTGTGCGTATAGCCCGAACGGGTAGTAAGACGCGGTGCTAATAATAATAATAATAATAATAATAATAATAATAATAATAATATTCTATTTCACATTTAGGGATGTCCATTTAATTATTTTGTTTGACAAAGTTAGTCTAAAAGAAAGTTAAAAATAAAGGTTTTATTAATTCGATTAAAAGAACAACCAAGTAACTGTGAGTGTTTTGAGGATACGCAAAAGTATTTCTGTGAATAGTAGGCCTCACTCTTTCCATGTTATTATTTTTACTATAGTTCTACTAGTAGTTCTGCGAACAGTAGATCTCGCTCCATGTTCTTAGCGTTACTATAGTCTTAACAATTTTCTTTGTATTTCAAGTTGAAATACCTCCTATAATTTGTGTATTAATTTGATGTTGATATTTTCCCCTGGTGATCAAGTTAAACAGTAAACAAATTATAGCTGTATTCAAAATATATTACTAGAGAATAACCATTATCCACGTGGTTTAAGAAGTTTAAAAATTACGTATAATGTGTCAGTATTTACAAAAATATGTTCCGAGTGCTCAATCGAATGGTTATAATTTTAAATCAATCACTCAATTGTTGAATATCTGTCAAGGGTGTCCTGGAATGTAATGACAACTTTTTCTCTTAATTAAAAAAAATGTCTTATCTAATGCCGCTATGCTCATGACAAATATTCAACGATTCTTGAAATCACCATGGGAAGAAAATTAAAATATATGTTTCAAACTAAAAATAATTTATTTATTTTGACTAAAAAGGTTTTTTTCTATATAAACAGCAAAAATTATGATCTTAATTTTTGTTCTCTATATTCCCACCTTAAGGGCTAAATTTAATGCAGATTTGAACTAATTTTCCTATTGGGGTACAATATTTAATAAGAAATTTAAAGCATAGTTTTAAAAACACATATTTAATCTACAAAAAAATGCTCAAAACATATTTAGGGTGGAAGCCTCAATTCTTTTTAATTTTTATCGCGCGGAAAACTACTTTTAAACTTACTTAAATAATATTTCTCTTTTAAATTTCCTACACCATAGAAACAGTTTGTATAAAGCTCCCATTACTACACAACACAGTTTCAGGAATATTTCACACCCAAGTTAATTTCATTGTCTTAAGATACAGCCCAAAATTAACTTTTACGTGTCTACCATTTATTTCACCAAATATGTTTGTCTCATAAAACCCGGAGTTTAGAGAAGTCTTATTACTTACGTACCTGAGAACATTTGGAAACTACGTCACAACTTTTAAATAAACTTTAAATATACATTTTTTTACACTAAAATATCAAGAGTAAGTATTATAATCGTTTAAATGTTCTGTATCAGGATTATGATACATTTTTACGGTTGATGATATGTGTTCGAAACCAACATATGTGGATTAGACAATATTATGTCTGTCTTTCCCTGTCAATAGATCTGAAACGGTTTTTATGGATTTTGTTCAAACATGATATATAGAAGTTAAAGGTGAATATCTTTGGATATTTTTAATATAAAAATTCCCTCCTAGTCCTTAAATTAAGTGTAGTTTATTGATAAGTGATTTTTATTTAATTCATAGACCCTATCCATCAAATCAAGATTAATTTACTGATGAGTGATTTAAAAAAAATCCAAATTGTTCAGAAATGGCTATAAAAATTTTGTTTAAAATGAATATCTATGGAATTTTTGACATCCCAAATAACATAGTATACTTGGTTTTTGGGAAAGAATTCGTTTAAGAATAATTTACTCATGAGTGATTTTAGAAAATTCAAAATATTTGGAAAATGATTTTAACGATTTTGTTTTAAATGTATATCTGGGAAGTGACATTACGAATAAAAGTGAATATTGGTTTTTTGGGGGGAATATTTATAAGGTTAGTTTACTGATGAGTGTTTTTTAAAAAATATTAAATATTTGAAAAATGGCTTAAACAATTTGTTCTAAAATTGGTACTTGTTAAGTTCTTTAAGAATAAAAGGAAGTGTTTATCTGTGTGTGTTTGTTTGTTTGTGTGCGATGCCCAACCAAATCTACGGCATGCAGAGCTCTGAAATTTTTAACATAGGTGGATGGAAGGGGTCCAAATGCACCTCGAAGCTGGATTTTAAATTATTTTTTAACTAGGCTATTTTTAACAAACTTACAGTGGGTCATGGGCAACGCCATGTTGAATTTCTAGTTATAGATAGTTATATATGAGTCTGACACTTTAGCTAAGTCGATAACGTGTCTGCCTACTAAGCTAAGGGTTCTGAATTCGACTCCTATCATGTCCAAAAAATGTATCGTCGATGCAAATATGGATTTATACTTTTACATTAATAAATTAACGGATGGGCACTGAATGTTGTGCTGTCCTAGTCTTAAGTTAGATTATAAGACATATGAAGCTATGATAGGCCCAGGAAGCCGGTAATGGAAAATAAATAGCTTGAATAAATTATTATTATTATTACCGCGTCTTACTACCCGTACGGGTTATACGCACTTACGCTAATGTGTAATGGTAGGGTGATTGTGAGATGAAATGGAGGACCTACAGTTTAACGTGGAATCCGAACCACGGTGGAGGTCTGGCATTCCACACATTCACAAGTTGTGATTAATACACGTATTGTCAGAGGTGAAGGAAGGGTTTGGTAATCAGATAAATCTATGCCGGGACTGAGGACTGAACCACGGCCGCCAGTACAGAAGTCTGACACCTTACCCCTAGACCGCCAGGTCACCTACAACTTGAATAAAAAAACCTGACCCAGGCCACAGGCTGGAAACAGTAATGGATGTAAAAAAAAATTGTATAGATTTGCTTAGAAAAAAATATATTTTATAGCAGTTTAATAATGAAAGAATTTAGTAGCATTTGAATTTTTGTGAAAATAGCTCTAATGATTTGTTCAAAATTAGTATCAGGGGACTATTTTACATAATCAATAATAATGTATTGCTTAAATAAATTTATTAAAGGGTATTACATTTAGATTTTTTCTAAAATTGGCCTTCAAATTTCAAAACGAATTCTGGGAATAATTTTTCATGACAAATAAGAATAAATTTTGACTTTTATAAACTAAAAATAATTTTTAGGATAATTTTAGAATGAAATTTGTAAAATATTGCTTGGATAATTTGGTTTAAAATTTATACATAAAGATTGTTTAATGTGGTTAACAAGTTGATATGTTTGTTTTTATAAGGAAAACTTAAGGAGAGTTTACTGAATACGTTTTTTTTGTATATCTTTTTCCAAGCCATCATACACCATATGAGAATTTGTGTGATTGTGCCATATATTTAATAAGATACATTAATTATTTTAACTATTACTGTGGGAAGAACACTTTCCTTTGGTCCCAACTTTATATTTTTAGAGTAGAAACATGAACCGTACAGTAGGCTGAGCGCACCAAGGGGGTATTAAATGGAAGAAACGCTATGTTAAATGTGTAATCACCATACATCCATTCTCTAAATATTAAAACAACTATTTAAAATTTACCCGCCTCGGTGGCGTAGTTGGCTAACGCGCTAGTCGTGTTGAGCTCGACTGCTGAGGACGGGGAGATCGAGGTTCGAATCTCGGT
>CABFVX010000027.1:557085-581128 GCA_902151425.1 Timema shepardi
GGGGGGGGGGGGGGGAGACCGCAGTGGCACCCTTTTCGGAGATTGCGTAGCAACTGTCTAGGGACCTACGTTCTCGAAAAAACTAGACCTATTTGGTTGATCGTGTTACAGCCAATTCGTGTAGTAAAGACACTCCCTATAGAACTACCTGTATCGACAAAATGTAAAACTCAATATTTATTTTCACTACCTCTTACTACATGTTCGGGTTGTACGTTTTTGCACTAGCTACGCTAATGGTTTATTTTTGGTATTAGGTAGGTTATTTTTAGATGAGGTGTACCCGCATTTGCTTGAAGGGGTAGTATAACACCAGTTTTGAAAAAAAAACCACTCAGTACACCCGAACGAGAATCTAACCTCGGTCTTCCTGTCATCGGCAGTCTAGTCTATTGCGAGAGTAGCGCGTTAGACCACGCGGTAACCGACGTGGGCTACCTCTAAAATGCATCGATTTCTAAGCTCTAGATGATAATGCTGTTAATTTAAAGTGATCGCGTATCGCAGAGTCGTGGTGAGACTAATGTACTCACCAATGTCTCTTATTTTCTGCGGTGAGGGAGTTGAAAGAGTAGCAGAATCCCCCCTCCGTCCTCTGGAGGTTGAAAATTTGACAACAATTCATCGAGCGGCCGTACCAAAAACATCTCAGGAACACTTCGTCGCATCTCGGAAAGACCTGTACGTGAAACACATATTTAAAGATACTGGGGGAAAGTCTCATTACAGCAACTTTTACATCTCAAACCCTTTATTATTTTTATTTAAATATTAATATAAATATGACGTAAATCTCTTTTAACCATAATCTAAAGTAGATTAGAAAGGTCTCATGGTTATCTAACAGATGGCAGCAATAACTAAATTTTGACTTAAAATTTGATGTTCGCCCTTTCCCCTCATATATCTTTTATATGTTTCTGTGAAAAATGTTGTAATTTATATACAATACTTTATATAAAATATATTGTTTATAATAATACATAGTAGTACATATGATAAATAATACTATATACATGCATTATATTTAATTTATTTTTATTTAAAAAATCTATAATAATTATTACTTTGTTAGTTATATTTCTATTTAAAAATATTATTGTCATAGCCCGTTCCCCCATTCTTTACCCATATGTCAATCTGTCAATATACCCTATCAAAGGGTAGAAATTGTTGGGTAAGAGAGTTTATTAATCAAAATCATTGTGTTGGTGAATTTATTGTAGACTAGAGTACATACTGAGATGTAACTAGTTAATTGGTACAGTACTACAAAATTTATACCCCAAATCAGCCATTCTAGCGAAGAGTCCTTGAAAACGTATATATTGGTGAACCACTCCATCTAATCCTGGACAGGATCTATATAACCCTACCTCGATGGTCCTTGCCGTCAACTGTCAAAACCCTCTCTAGGTGGGACGTAAGGGGACCCGAGAAAAGGCCTGTGTTTCTGCTGTTTGAATGACAAATTAATTTTTTTGGTCAAAATAAATATAATATTGCTCTATTAGAAACATAATTTAATTTTATTCTCATGGTGATGTCAACAGTTTGTTTAATATATGTCATGAACTTATTGGCAGATGAGAAACTTTTTAAACGAAGAGAAAAAGTTTTCATTAAATTCCAAGATACTTTTGATAGTAATTTAAGAAATTTTGAGGTCATAATGTGAAGAAAATTAAATTATATGTTTGGAATGGAGCAATATTTGATTATTTTTGCTAAAAAAAATGTTTTTACATAAAAATTGCAAAAACAATTGCTTTTCCTCGCATCTTTTTCTATTCCACCTTAACACTCTTCAAAGGCTCTCTGAAATCAAAAGCCCTTTGTCCTCGTTTGGCACCTATTTATAGCTTTAAAAATGTGTCTTTCTTGATGATATGTTAAATCAAATTTATTAGTATGTAACTATACACAAGAAAAGTTGACTTTCAAAACATATATGTAAACTTTTGTGTGGATTGTTCAGAATAGCTTTCATTATTATGATGGAAATGTATCTCTTATATAACATAACTGTTCCAATTTCACTATTGAAATTATTATTTTTTCAACTGTTATAAATAAAATATTTAAAACCATGTTAGTGGTCTCACCTGAAGCATAAACTGTGTGAGGTTCAATCCCTTAAACAGGTGAAGGATGGGTGCGGCGATCTGCAGGTGTTCTCTCATCAGGTGCAAGTAGGGGTGTCCAGACTTGGACAGAATGCTCATGACGTGCCACGTGTAGTTCTTCCATTCAGGTGTCAGGGTCACGTTCAGATATCTGCATAAACAAGAAGGGAGTTAGACGAGCGATCAGAACTCCTGAATTTGACTAAAGCAAAGTGTTTTTTTTATCCTCACTGACTGCAGTGAGGTTTTATAATTGGGGGGAAAAAAAAGGGTGTGGGGTGGAGGAGGGATAGTCTGAACGAGTAGTAGGACTTGTTGCACTTAATATATATACATTTTCCTTAAAATTGATATATATAAATTTTCCTTAAAATTTTTTATTTGCTCTTTCTTAGAGAATTCTATTGCAAGTTTCTCAACCTTATCTTCATTTTACTTATCTGGTTTCTCTGAACCATACAGTTTAATCAATTGCTTTAGAACTTATGAATGCTCAATATACAAAACAAAAATTCTAAAAGCTACTATATACATTAATTTTTTTAGGGCAACATGTGACATTTCAAAGACTTAATTTATGTGTTATAGATGGTAAGAGTGACTAACGGTGGATTCACGGGCAGAAAGAGTGAAAAAAAATCCTTGTTTTAATCGTAAGGGGGAGGAAAAGACCAAAATATTTCATTCAGCCTGAATTTAAACCTCTTCACCTAAACCCAAACAAGACTAGACTAACGACTTTGTCCACTTGCCTGACAGTTGATGTGTGTGTTTGTGTAATTTAACTAATTCCTCATTGGTGACCTGGAGGTATAGGGCGTTAGTCTCATATTGCACTCGGTTATACACTTATGGGTAGTTTAGGGTTGGTAATATCGGACATTTGTTGTTTTGGCGGTGGTTATACAAGTTTTATTTTTACTTTTGTTTTGCCGCCATTTTTAAGAGAATGTGGGTGCGCTTCTTATAAAACAAACTTTATCGTCCCTACTCTTTAGATTAAGCTGTTGACAATAACCTCTTTCAACTATAGTTATTTTAACAATAATCAATTTAATTTCTAAATTGAATATAAAATGTCTAAAATATTAAGTTAACTATTAAATCCCCCGCTTCGGTGTCTCCACAGTCTAAGGCGCAACTTTTCTAGTAGACTGTATTGCCGATGATGGGGAGATCGTGGTTTGATCCCGTTTAGATATTCTGAGGGTTATTTCCTAAAAGGGTTACCATTCTGCCTCCACACAAACGTGGGTACACTTTTTCTTAATGCAACCTTCCCCATTTTTGGATATTTAGCGTAATTAGTGCATAATCGTATAATCCGATTGAGTGATAAAACGCGATGGTAAATAAAACATAGTTTTAGAAATGTATAAACAAATAACGTGTCGGCATACAACTTTAAAGCTTGCCCTTTGAACTGTTAAAAAAAAGAGTTAGCAAAAGCTAGAAAGCTTTGGAATATACAAGCAATATTAAAGTTAAATAACTTCTAATGGCTTTAAAATACTAAAACTAAAAAATACTTATCGACTTCTTGTATTTTTAAGTAGATTGTTTGACATTTTAGACACTCAAAATTGTAGACTTTGCTTAAAATAATTGTAATTCTAAACTTAACCAAGAATAAAATTTTACCGGTAATACCCAAAACAAGAGTCCTTTTAAGTCCACTTTTTCTTGTCCAATTTACAAGGGTTCGTAGTAAAGCCAAGTTTAATCTGTAGCAGTATATTGCAAGCCAAAAGTAGTAGTATTTGAGGTCACGGCAGTAGCACTTGATTGCAAGACAAGAGTAGTAGTATTTGAGGTCACTGCAGTAGCACTTGATTGCAAGCCAAAAGTAGTATTTGAGGTCACGATAGTAGCACTTGATTGCAAACCAAAAGTAGTATTTGAGGTCACTGCAGTAGCAATTGATTGCAAGCCAAAAGTAGTAGTATTTGAGGTCACGGCAGTAGCACTTGATTGCAAGCCAAAAGTAGTAGTATTTGAGGTCACGGCAGTAGCACTTGATTGCAAGCCAAGAGTAGTAGTATTTGAGGTCACGGCAGTAGCACTTGATTGCAAGCCAAAAGTAGTAGTATTTGAGGTCACGGTAGTAGCACTTGATTGCAAGCCAAGAGTAGTAGTATTTGAGGTCACGGCAGTAGCACTTGATTGCAAGCCAAGAGTAGTAGTATTTGAGGACACGGCAGTAGCACTTGATTGCAAGACAAGAGTAGTAGTATTTGAGGTCACGACAGTAGCACTTGATTGAAAGCCAAGAGTAGTAGTATTTGAGGTCACGGCAGTAGCACTTGATTGCAAGACAAGAGTAGTAGTATTTGAGGTCACTGCAGTAGCACTTGATTAGCAAGCCAAGAGTAGTATTTGAGGTCACGACAGTAGCACTTGATTGCAAGCCAAAAGTATTATTTGAGGTCACTGCAGTAGCACTTGATTGCAAGCCATTCGTACAACCACCCCTAACTACAGACACCCCTAATTTTTCACACACCCCTAACTATGGAGACCCCTATTTGGTCACACACCACTAACCACAGACACCCCTATTTGTACATACACCCCTAACCATGATCACACCCCGTATTGGTACACACACCCCTAACCATAGACACCCCTATTTGTACATACACCCCTAACCATGATCACACTCCGTATTGGTACACACACCCCTAACCATAGACACACCTATTTGTACATACATACTTAACCACAGACACCCCTATTTGTACAGACACCTATAACAACGGACCACCCTATTTGTACAGACACCCCTAGATACGATCACACCCCTAGCTGTACACTACCTCCATAGCCCAGCTCATGTCCATCCATCCATATCACTGACCTGGCCAGTATCTCCTCCCCCATCCTTCTCTTCACCTTGTTGATGCACATGGTGACGGCGGGGAAGGGAAGCTCGTACAGGGGGTAGTGGGTGCTCTCCACGCTGATCAGTAGGGGGGAGGTGAAGTAATCCTCACACAGGGGGACGGATAGGAAGACGACCCCCACGGCGCACACCACCACCGCCACCACCCACAACAACCTGCGTCACGAGCACACACCGGTAACTCAGACATTAGACCGTGGCTGTGCTAGGGGTCCGGGATTCAATCCTCGGTCCCGGCACAGATTTATCTGATTACCAAACCCTTCCTTCAGCTCTGACAAGACATCTTGTGAATGTGGGGAATGACCAGGCCTCCCACCGTGGTTCGGATTCCACGTTAAACTGTAGGTCCTCCATTTAATTTCACAATCACCCTACCATTACACATAAGCGTAAGTGCGTACAATCCTAACGGGTAGTAAGACGCGGTGCTAATAATAATAATTAGACCGTGGTGACTTGAAATAATATTGAATATTCACCGTGTGCACTTTATAAATAAAACTACATCCTAAATGAACTTATTCATAGTACAACCAAATTCAGTCCACCAAAAATAATATAGATATAAAAAAGGGGTGAATTAAATTTTAATATAATTTCAAAGAAACTACGGAAAAATTATTTAGAGAAAAAAGCAAACTCCATAATGTAAATTTAGTGGTTGATCAAGAGTTATTTATATAAAGACGGGTGCGTGGTGCGGTTCATCCTTTTCATCTTACTCTCCTAGCTTGTATAATCACTGATGGTCACTAAACTATGCCTACTTTCTTAAAAAAAATTCGATATCACATTTTTATTCCCTCCTAGCCAAAAGATAAAATATTTATGTAGCGTAGTGACCGAAAAATATCAGTGAAAAAATAAAAAGCCTGAATTTTCTTTTGTACAAATATCCTCATTTCCCTCACTAGGACCCATATGAAAGTATACAAAGATGTTTAAAAATCAGTTTTTTTTACATTTTATGGAAATAATTATTTTCTGAATCTGTTCAAAAACAACCAAACATAAACCTTCTGGTTTAAAACAGTTTTTGATAAGATTAAATACAGACATTTCTCTTCCATTGAGAGTTAAAATAAATATCTCTGTTTCCTCGACTAATGTCCACATTTCTCCTGATTTTACTTATAGTTATAAAATCTCAGGCATGTGGCGGCTCTGTGTAGTCAACAATAAACCAATTTATTAAGAACAAAAAAGGGTGACCTGGCGGTCTAGGGCTAAGGTGTCAGACTTCTGTACTGGGGGTCCGGGGTTCAATCCTCGGTCCCGGCACAGATTTATCTGATTGCCGAACCCTTCCTTCACCTCTGACAAGACATCTTGTGAAATGTGTGGAATGCCAGGCCTCCCACCGTGGTTCGGATTCCACGTTAAACTGTAGGTCCTCCATTTCTTCTCACAATTACCCTACCATTGCGCATTAGCGTAAATGCGTACAAACCGAACGGGTAGTAAGATGGGGTGGTAATAATAATAACAATAATAATAATAATAAGATAAAAAGGATAGTGAACTGCGACCCTTAGGTGGTCATATTTTAAGATTGTTCATCCCCCATCATCAAATCTTTGAGAAAGACGGCCTTAACGTGCTCATTTTCATAATCAATTAGGCTGCTGACGACGATAAGATCGGGGATCTAATCCCGGTTGGGTGTAGTATGGGTGATTTTTTTCCCCTAAATTATTTTCAACTCTCCCGCCACGTAAATCTGGGTACACTTTATCTAAATTAAACCTGACTTCATCCTTAACACATTAGAGTTAATAGTATATATGCAAAAACCTAAAATATTATACTAATAATAGAGAAATAATTGATCAATTTTGACCAAAAAGGTATTTTCTTAACGTTATTTACTACCAGAAGGTGACCTGGTGGTCTAGGGGTAAGGTGTCAGACTTCTAAGCTGGCGGCCGGGGTTCAATCCTCGGTCCCGGCAAAGATTTATCTGATTACTAAACCCTTCCTTCACCTCTGACAAGACATCTTGTGAATGTGGGGAATGCCAGGCCTCCACCGTGGTTCGGATTCCACGTTAAACTGTAGGTCCTTCATTTCATGTCACAATTACCCTACCACTACACATTAGCGTAAGTGCGTATAACCCGAACGGGTAGTAAGACGCGGTGCTAATAGTAATAATAATAATAATAATAATAATAATACCAGAATTGTAGTTAATATGATTTATAGCCTTTTTTTTAACATTTTCTTTCCATACTAATGCAGGTGCACTTTGTTAGAGCTACCTTTCTAATAACTATTCCTCGATTTTTTTTCAGCACCACGTCTTACTACCTGGTAGGTTTATCTACATATTTGCTAATTACTTTACTGAGCTACTAATGAGGAAGGTTGAATTTAGAGGAAGTGTGCTCACATTTGCTTAAAGGAAGGATGGTAAACCATTTTAGAAAAAACCCTCAGTAAATACGACTGGACTTAAAACCTCTATCTCACCGTCATCGGCAGTCTAATATAACATGAGGGTGACCCGCTTCGGTGGCCACATGGTCTAAGACACTACTCTCGCAGTAGACGAGACTGCTGATGGCGGGAAGAATGAGGTTTGAATCTCAGTCAGGTGTACTGAATTTTTTTTTCAAAAATGGTATTACACTTTCCCTCCAGGCAAATGTGGATACATTTGATATAAAATATAGACCGCCTCATTCTTAAAACCATTAGCGTGATTATAACCTATAAGCGTATAACCCGAACGGATAGTAAGACCCGGTGCTAAAAAAAATACACGAGTGTGACGCCTTAGACCACGCAGCCATAGAAGCAGGTATTAAGACTTTAATAACCAATGTGTTAAAACATAATATAGGGAGAAAATAAATAAATTCACTCACCTGTCTAAAGCGAGCGAGCCATCTTTGAAAATATATTTCACTCCATGGATGGCTGCTTTGCTAGAATACTCTTTAAACACCATGATCGCACTTGATCTCGTACTTTCCAAGGACCTGTCACGAGAACGAAACTCCATCCATTGTCGTCTTATCATCCAAACTTCCGTAGTTTTCTTTTCGGAATACATTAGTATATGTTTATATAAAAATCGAGAATACCTTTCTACATTTTGGAATGACAGAATAGCTTCTTTTCTCAAATAAAAGTAAACAAACTTTTGGTTTTTAAAACACACCTTTTTTAAACTGAAAGGAATTTGTATCCAAAGGACAAGTACTTTACACTACCAATATATATCTTAAGTAAAATTAAAAAAGTGCTATTAAAAAGTTTCTAATCTGTTGTAAAATTATCACGTTGTATGTCACAAAAGCGGTGTTATACTTAAATCATCTAAATGGTTTTGCACCACTAACAGAAGTTATCTTTATCACCCACTGGTTAGTTAATCGATGATTAAGTCCAAACTTGTTAACTGTGTTTAACACACCAAACCAACTGCTTGTTACTCACAAAGTTCAACGAATAAAGCCATTAAAATACAAATGGTAACAGCCCTCCGTGTTGTCCGATATGGTGTACACGGTGTTTAGCTCTCTTTGTTTAATATTTCATCTGGATGTTTGAGTACCATTGCTTAGCCGAAATACAAACAGTCTAGGCAAAGAGGTAGTAAACATATCGATTAGCGAAACTGGAGCACGCAGTTGACATACTCATTAAAGGGGACATATATATAATGGATGGACGGACCTTAATTAGAATAATGATTACCTTTTGGTTGGAAGTTTTCCTCTGGTTGCGTTACTTAGTGCAGTTGTTTGATGGTTTACAAAACACATTAGATTTATCGACATAGAAATAATAGTTTGGTTTTTGTTGGTATTAGGTTCGAATGGCAATACCTTACCTGTTTACGTTTTACTCGTTATTATTATCTACTTCTATATAGGTGACCTGGCGGTCTAGGGGTAAGGTGTCAGACTGCTATGCTGGCGGCCGGGGTTCAATCCTCGGTCCCGGCATAGATTTATCTGATTACCAAACCCTTCCTTCACTTCTGACAAGACGTCTTGTGAATGTGGGGAATGCCAGGCCTCCACCGTGGTTTGGATCCCACGTTAAACTGTAGGTCCTTCAGTTCATCTCACAATCACCCTACCATTACACATTAGCGTAAGTGCGTATAACCCGAACGGGTAGTAAGACGCGGTGATAATAATAATAATATTGTATTTCTATTACTTGTTTTATCATTAAGTCATACTATTTGTTCAGGTTATAAGAATATATGTTAGTTACTTTAATTACTTAGGGATGAATAAGGAATCATTTAAGAGGTAATCTATCCGAATTTGCTTCGAGGGAGAGTTGGAAAAAATATTTAAGGAAAATTCATCATCAGTAAACCAGACGGGGTTTGAACCCGGGTCTCCCCATCATCAACAGACCAGTATAACACGATAGCGGTGTCTTAGACCATTCTGCTACAGAAATGGGTAGAAATAAACAATAATTTGTGGTTGAATATTTATAAGAAAACCGTAACATTTTTGATAATTTGTTTTATTTATCACATCTTACCACACGTCCGGGTTAAATACATATATATTAATGGAGTAGGTGCAAGTAGGGTAGATATTATACCAAATGTACCATAATTTTCTCAGTAAAGGGTGGAAAACCATTTTGATTAAATACACCCTCACTGCACCCCAATCGGAATCTGAACCTCGAACTCCCGATAAGCGGTAATATAGTTTGTTTTTGAGCACTGTGTCTTACTACCCATCCGATCTATGCACATATTTACTAGTTATGCTAGTGTGTTAGGGGTGAGTAAGGTTGAATTTAGAGTAAGTGTACCCATATTTGCGTGGAAAGAGAGTGGAAAACTATTTAAGTCAAACCAACCTTGGTATCCCTGACTGGGATTCAAACCCAGATCTCCCTGTCATTGGTGGTATAATCTTTAAGGTGTATTTATATATTTTAAGGTATTTTTTAATGTAAACGGATGATGCAATATGCGTGTTTATAAATATAACCTTTAATACTCTATGTAAAATAGGCCAGAGTCTTCATATTACTTAATGAATAACACAATCCATTCTTTATCCACCTAATTATTTTAATTATTTCTTTGTTAGGGGAAATCTCAAACAAACTCAACTATAAATAAATTTATTGAAAGTTCATTAATTTCAAAATCAATTGTTCTATCTTTATTAATTTTCATAAAAGATATTAAAAAAACAACACAATCTTCACTTTAAATTTTAAATGATTTAACATATTCTAATGCACAAGACTCAAATAGCCAAAGCTATTATTTATTCTTTTTGTGAGGATTACTCCAACTAAATATCATATTCTGAAAATTGAGAAATGTCCCGGGTTCGATTACCATGTCCAGGTGTCATTTTTCAATTTTAAGAATATTATATTCTAATGTGTTTATCTAGATCATCGATCGATTTCAACCAAACTTTAAGGCAGTATCTCTTTTTAGTAATGTTTTAATGACAAAAACATATTTTTGTAAAAAGATAGGATCTTAAAAGTTAAATCATTATCATTTCCATGACGTGTGGAGCTCCAAAGTTTTATATCAATATTTAATATTGTGATCCACAATAGACCAAAAGTTAAATTTGAAAGAGATACATGCATGATATTTAACAAATACATATATAATCATTCTTTCTTCAAAGAGTTTATAAACTACTCTATTTTTAAATATTTTCCTAATATCTCAGATTTTTAGAAGAAGGTTCGCATTCTAGTCCCAGTTGGGAAAATTTCCAGGATATATTATTTTAGATAGAATTCACATGGGCCAAAGTTAACTATAATTATTGTTAAATCATAGATTATAATAGCCTAAACAAGTAGCTAAAGTATTAAATACAAATTATTTTGACACTTAAACAGATTTTTAATATACTATGTTTCGATAAATAATTTTTAAGCCCATGGATTATATCAACAAAAGACAACACATAACTTAACTCAACCCAGTATATGGAAGCTAACACTACACACCCAGTTATATGGTTTGGTTATTTATTTAATGGATATTAGTACAAAACAGTTTGTATATATTAAGTTTCTTAGTTAGTGCGCTGTGAAATCAAATAAGGACTCTTTAGTCCGGTGTTCAACAACTTTAACAACTAATCTATGAGTAGTAGCGCTCTAATTTTCTTTCACACATCTATCCATCCATCCATCCGTATTTCTGTCCTTACCTCCATACCTTCATCTCTTCATCCATCCATCCCTTTATCCGTATTTCTGTCCGTACCTCCACACCTTCATCTCTCCATCCATCCCTTTATCCGTATTTCTGTCCGTCCCTCCATCCCTTCATCTCTTCGTCCCTCCACCCATACTTCCGTCCACCAATATATCCGCCCCCCCCCCTCCAACCATACGTCCATCCTTCCATATACTCATCCTTTCGTCCATCCCTCCACCTCTTCCTCCATACCGTCCCTCCATCCATCCCTTCATTCTGTTACCCACCACCCGCCTCGGTGGCGTAGTTGGCTGACGCGCTAGTCCTGTTGAGCTCGACTACTGAGGACGGGGAGATCGAGGTTCGAATCTCGGTCGGGTGAACTGGGGGAGGTTTTTACTAAATGGTTTTCCACTCTCCTTCCACGCAAATGGGGGTTCACTTCCTCTAATTCAACCTTCCTAATTTCTAATCCATTAGCGTAATTAATACTTAAAGCGTATAAACCGAACGGATAGTAAGACGTGGTGATAAATAATAATAATAATGCTACCCGCCCCCCCCCCCCATCAGTCTGTTTGTCTATTATTCCCTCTATCAACACACCTATCTATCTACCTATATACTATTTTATATATTTATTCATCTAGCTCTATGTTTATCTATTTATATTATCTGCCTTTTTTATCCATCCTTACAGATTAAAGTCACCAATATTTTTAAAGAAAGAATTGTTTATATGTTTTAATATTATAATTTATATGAAACACTTGGCTCTTGAAATATTAACTATGGAAAAGTGTGGTATCTCACTATAAACCAAATTACAACATAATAAAATTAATAGCCAACAGAAAGTTTTCAAGTAGTTTAGCTAAAAATAAAATCATACAAGCTTGTGTTATTTTTGTGTATGTTAGAGTGGTGTTAAAATCAAAGTGAAAGATATAACTATTTTGAACACTTTGAACCACTTGTTCAATGCTGTGTTTGAACATGCATCAACTATATTTTGTGTGTTGATGACCTTATTAAACTTTAGAAAGCATTATCGATAATGTATGGTAATTGTTTATAAATAACTTTGTGGAGTTAACCAAAATATTGTGATGAGCGTCCTTCAATGTTTACACTACGTATCCAAGCACTCTCGTTTGTTGTTGTAAATTAGTTCAGTGTGGCGGGACATAAAAACCAGCTTAATAATATTATATGACCAAGGGGACTATATAAGATCACCGATTTCACCCTGCTTTTTGATTCCAAATTGATTAAATCTAATATCCGTTTACATGTCCTTCAAATACATTTATTTAATTAATTAAACCCCTTATTCTATTAAAATACAACTCAAACAACTTCGCTCAGCCTATAAAGTGTTTATCTATCGAGTTAATGGTCCCCTGTTCGATTACTGGCATGGCCTAAAAAAATTATTATTAGTGAAATATGGGGTTACCCTAACTCATTGATGAATTAATGGCTCAGGGGCTGGATGTTGTGTATTCTAGATTAAAGTTAATTTATAAGTCATGTGCTAATATATAATCAGTCGATTCAAAATGTGCACATTAAATACCTCAAATAAACTAAAAAAACTAAAAAATATTAGACCCAAATCTAAGTTAGTGGATAAAGGAATAATTTGAATCCAACCAAACATTCTCAGCCCAGGAGGATGTTACCATAAAATATGCATAAACTACTTTGAACATGTTTGAAATGGGATTATTAAAAATACAAATTAAATATCCCTCCCAAAAATAAGAAAAATAATTAGTTTGAAATAAACCAAAATAAGTTAAAACTGTGTTTTTTAAATTCATTCTAAAAAATTGAGAATCGACTAGGTTTGTTTGTTACCTTCGTACTGTAATGAACAAATACATTAAAATTAATTAATTCTTCTGGTTGATTATGTTTAGAATAGATTGTCGAATCTATTACGATTAACAACATTCAGATTAATCTAAGTAACTATAAATAGGAAGGTGGGCATTCTCTTTAGTTACGGATAAGGGATCCATTTTTAAATTAACTACGGATACAGCCGTATCGGGAATTAATTTTCAATTAAATTAAATTACACATTCATTACAGATCCTGCCGTAAACTATGAGGGAAATATGGCCCTTCATATTTGGCAATTTCTCTATAATTAAAAGGCAGATAGAGCATTGACGTGATAATTTAAAGGTCCCGGATTACATTACCTTTTCAGGTGTTAGGTTTTAAAATATGTTTAATCTAATGAAATTAGTGTTCGACCATTATGGAGCAATTCTTTTTAAGGTTCGGGAAATGATAAGTGTTTTTGCAGTATTTTTAATAAAACAATTTTGTTTGTCTAAATAAAAAAATATATTTCTTCATTGGAAAATAGAGTTTAATTTTTTTTCACGTCGTGACCTTGACAGTTCTAGAATAACTGTTAAGAGTGTCCTGAAATTTAATTCTCCTCTTCAACAGTGAATGCACCGGTGTGGGTTATTTGAAGTAATTTAGTGAAATTTTCACCAACTTTTTCAAAATATTGAATTTACTACAACTCTACTATATCATGGTCTACAATTTAATAAAGTTATTATTAGTAGGAAAATACAATTTTTTAAATTTTTATATCTATGTTTTGATTTTGTTGGTACCCGCCTCAGTGGCATAGTTGGCTAACGCGCTTGTCGTGTTGAGCTAGACTGCTGAGGACGGGGAGATCGAGGTTCGAATCTCGGTCGGGTGAACTGAGGGGGGTCCTAAATGGTTTTCCACTCTCCCTCCATGCAAATGCGGGTTCACTTCCTCTAATTCAACCCTCCCAATTCCTAATCCATTAGAATAATTAGTACTTAAAGCGTATAATCCGAACGGGTAGAAAGTAAGACGTGGTGCTAGATTTTGTTGGTATTTAGAAATATAACCAAATCACCAAGGTAGATATATTTGATAATTAAATTGTACGATGAACCTCAAGAACTTTCTCTCACTTTCATCATAAAATAAATAATTTTATTAAAAACTTGTCAATTTTGCGAAACAATATAATGTACAGTACATAGCTGAAGAAACACTCCACCTAAGAACACACATGAAATAATATATATTGTTACGGAAACATTGGAAAAAAGAGAATAACAATAAATTTCAATTGCGAAAGATCTCCTTTACCGAATATATTTGCTTTTATCTCAGAGACTATTGGTTTTATAAAAATATATTCCAAATAAGAAATTTTAATTTGGAATGGTACTACAAATTTACAACATTTAGTTACATCATATCTCATGTAGTTACGCAGATATTATCAAAATTTGAAATTCCTTTTTATGTAACGTACCCTTAAAGTCATTTTCATGGGAAAATGAGAGTTATCATTTTACTTAAACTATTAAACAATGCCTGGATAAAGAAATTTAATCAAAATCGTTTGAGTTAATTTTTAAAAGTAAAATCAATTTAATTGATTTTTTTGCCATTCAGTAAACTACCCTTGATTTTAGGGTTATTTAACTAAAACAAAAAAAAAATCCTTGATTGAATCGCGTGAAAACCCTAGATCGTCACCTAAGATACGTAGTGGCCTAACTGCATTTTTTTAACTTTTCAGGAGAGCCAATTTAACGTTTTCTTAAAGTTTCAGTTTCACCTCACAGGGCATTACTCATTTACTAAATATATTATGTTGATGATTATTTTATTTGAGATAGGCATATATATTATATTACCTTTAAAAAACAACAAATGTTTTCCTACCACTATAATTTTCCTCCCGATTTTCCAAAGTAGATACGTCACTACCTAAAATGATTTATCATCAACACTGCTAGAGATACAGATACTCCACTTCGTCACAATATACTCCTTGTCAAGACAAATATCATGGTCTGACTACTAAAAATGGCCATGTTGGCGGTTACGCCCCTACGTCTCTTGGGCAACAAGACAAGTTTGAACAGGATCGGTAAAATGGTCTTGGCTCTAAATTCAAGATACAGACAGACAGTGGCATTGTCATAATCCCAATTTCGGTTTCAGGGGGGCATGGACTGTCGACATTTATCAAAATATCAAGTTAGATTTTTTTTATGTTAGTCATAATACTTCTCTCTCCGAGGGGTCGAGATAAAGTAAAATCATAAAAGTAATTTCTAGAAGATCATTTTATTCCTAGTTGAGTTTATTCTGAAATGTAACGAGGTTACTTTTACTGGTTCCAATATGGCTTAGCTTATAAGATATGGCCATAATGTAATAACTTGAAATAAGACTACTAACATTCAGATTAAATGGAGTGTAGGGCTAATATAATTTTAATACAGGGCTGATATTATCAATTTATTGAACTTCACTTCTTAATATCTCTTTAGGAAAACAACGCGATACACAAGGGAGGGATAGGATTGAGGACGATACAATTTCAAGGAATTGTAATATAATATTTTCATATAGAGACATTACTATTATTATTATTTATTAGCACCGCGTCTTACAACCCGTCCGGGTTGTACGCACTCAAGCTAATGATGGGGTGATTGTGAGATTAAATGGAGGACCTACAGTTTAACGTGGGATCCAAACCACGGTGGAGGCCTTGCATTCCCCCACATTCACAAGTTATGATTAATACACGTCTTGTCAAAGGTGAAGGAAAGGTTTGGTAATAAGATAAATCTGTGCCGGGACCGAGGATTTAACCCCGGACCCCCCAGCACAGAAGTCTGAAACCTTACCCCTAGATCACCAGGTCATCTAAGACATTACTAATATTAACTAGAAAAATAAAACTTCTCAGTTCACCTTGCTGGTATTCGAACACTAACCTTTTACATCACATGCATACCAGGTGAAAATGACACATTTTCCAATGTATCTAACTGTACGTACTATTGCTTTTTTTTATATAGACACCACTTTATTTTACTACTAGATTATTTTTCAAGGAAGGACTGAAAGATCGAAGGGTAAGAGTGTGTGTATGTATTTAAAATTGTTTGACGCATTGAAACACCCCTAACCTAGACAGTATCATCTGTATACTACATTGTAATCAACATTAAGTAAACCATGACATGTTTACACTGCGTGATGAAACGTTTATCCTTTTCCACGTGTTGTTTACATGAATATAAACAACTAATATTTATGTTTATCTTATGCAACTTATCATGAATGCACTAAATATTCTATATTATACTTATTCGGTTAGTAAAAATATAAATAAATATTTATATAGTTTACTTTTTGTAATGGTATCAAATACATTATCTGACAGATTATAATTTCAAAAATGATATTAAAATTTAGGGGGGGTGTAATTTGTTTTTTCCAACACGATATTAAGTCTTTAAGAAATAAACTTTTTTTAAACGATTATAAATTTACTAAAACTATGTTAATATATTCATAAGCTAAGTTATGTGATCTCTATCATGTTTTGTATAATATATACATACTTATGAAATAATTATTGTTATTATATGATACAGTTTTTATCAATTTTGACTGATTTTTTTTAACTTTACAAATATATTCACATACCAGAATCTTAATAGCTTTGTTTTTTCTTAGCACTGCGTCATACTTACTAATTGTTAGGATTATGTGCTAATTACGCTAATATGTTATAGATGAGAAGGGTTGAATTTAGAGGAAGTTTAACCGTATTTTCTGGGAGGGAGAGTGGAAAAACATTCGCTAGATTCCCCTCTCAGTATACTCTACTGAGATTCTAACCCCGATATATCATCATAGTCAGTCTATTCAGTTGTGAGGGTAACGGCTTAGACCATGTAGCCACCGAAGCGGGTTTTATTATTTTATTAATGATCCTGTGATATTCAAAACTATCCTCGTAACCCTCTACAAATTAACGTCAAAAGGACTTCCTATCCATACTATTTGATGTCAATGTTATTAGTAAAAACTTGCTTCAGTGGCCACATGGCTTAAGCCGTCTCCCCCACAATAGACTAGACTGCCAATAATGGTGATATCGGACTTCGAATCCTAGTCGAGTGAGCTGAGGGTGATTTTTCCTAAATGGTTTACCACTCTCCTTCCACGCAAAATGCGTGTACACTTTCTTATAATCCAACCTTTTTCATCCCTAATCTATTATTATTATTATTATTATTATTATTATTAGCACCGCGTCTTACTACCCGTTCGGGTTATACGCACTTACGCTAATGATGTGTAATGGTAAGGTGATTGTGAGATGAAATGAAGGACTTACAGTTTAACGTGGAATCCGAACCACGGTGGAGGCCTGGCATTCCCTACATTCACAAGATGTCTTGTCAGAGGTGAAGGAGAGGTTTGGTAATCAGATAAATCTTTGCTTCGACCGAGGATTGAACCCCGGACCCCCAGCACAGAAGTCTGACACCTTACCGCTGGCCCTCCAGGTCACCTCCTAATCTATTAATGTAATTAGTAGGTTACATATGCGTATAGCTTGAAGCAGTGCTAAATAAATATTTGTACAAGCGCCCTTTGATAAAATGTCAGTTTCCTAACCCCTGAATTATTCAATGTATGCAATGTTCTACACAAGAATGTAAGAATAACTGCCTGGATAGTTTATCTCACGGCGTCATCATCAGAAGTAGATAATACATTTTAAAAGCGCCCTATGATAAAATACCAGTAGCTTATCCCCTGTATAATTCAATGTATGCAATGCTCTATACAAGAATGTAAGAAGAACTGCCTGGACAGCTTATCTCACGGCGTCATCATAAGAAGTAGATAATACATTTTAAAAGCGCCCTTCAATAAAATACTAGTAGCTTATCCCCTGTATAATTCAATGTATGCAATGCTCTATACAAGAATGTAAGAAGAACTGCCTGGACAGTTTATCTCACGGCGTCATCATAAGAAGTAGATAATACATTTTAAAAGCGCCCTTCAATAAAATACTAGTAGCTTATCCCCTGTATAATTCAATGTATGCAATGCTCTATACAAGAATGTAAGAAGAACTGCCTGGACAGTTTATCTCACGGCGTCATCATAAGAAAGTAGATAATACATTTTAAAAGCGCCCTTCGATAAAATACTAGTAGCTTATCCCCTGTATAATTCAATGTATGCAATGTTCTACACAAGAATGTAAGAAGAACTGCCTGGACAGTCTATCTCACGGCGTCATCGTAAGAAGTAGATAATACATTTCATGGTGGTGTTAAGCCATACACTCGGCTTTTTACTTTCTCATATACAGATAAATTATTATAATCGTGAATATTTTTCACCTTGAGATAGTAATAGGTATTTACGTATTACATGTGTATGGACCCAAAAAGGGGGTTTATACAATTCATTATTTCCGCATGTCTGTCCGTCCCTAGCCACAGATATGAAATGATTTGATGAATTTTGTTTAATTTTATTTTGATCATAACCCTTTTATTACAGGTTTATAAATGAATGATTTTTTTAAATATGAATTGAGGAGCTGGGTGGAAAAAGGGCAAATTTTCATGATGGTAGTTTTGAGAAAACCATAATCAAACTTTTCAACATATGATAATGCACTATTTTTGGAAGGTTGCTACTTTTAAACATTATAATAATTGTTACATAGCCTTCATACAAATTGTTTAACTATTTTGAGTATTGTTGAGGTTATATAATGTGGTTAAATCAATAAATATGAATGGGAAAAATTGCCCTTTTTCCAAAAAATCAGTTAAAAATTAAAATCTAATTACATTTTTACCAAACAACACATTAAACAAGCCATTATTATTCATTATAACTTATAAGAAGTTTTTAAACAAAATAAAGTGTAGTTATTAGTTTAAAAAACTAATATTATTTTTAGGGATATTCATTAAAACTACCTTGATAAACCTGTCTTGTCTTTCAAGAGTCACACATTTTAGCAAATATATTATGTCGTTTAATTTAGGTGTGCCGCTTTAATTTGTGAAACCATTTCTTGAGAATTATTTGATGGTCTAATAATCTTAATAGGATTTACCAATAGTGAAGAAGGAGCTGGAAACGAGGATAGTCCCATGGTTGTACTGAATAATACAATACATTTGGATAGTTCATGGGCTATTTTTGTTTTGTGGTAGTTTGAACATGTATGGTCTCAGCTTTTATGTCCAGTTCTTGAGCCGGTTTTGAACACGAATCACTTGAAATGGATCAGGAACATGGCGGCCTTTCTTCAATTTCTTCAAAATATCGACGTATTAATAAGCGGTTTCAATATTCTCTTTGTTTTAATTCTTTGCGAAAACAAACCAAAGTTCCTATCACAGATGTTGTACGAGTGTTCCCTCACAGGATATACATGTTCAAGGTTAACCGATAGCTCTTTGAAAGCACGATCAGAAAAAAACAGACCTTTATAATTTTATTTTTGTCCACCATCTGTATCCAAGAATAAGACAATCTTATTGAATGATGACTTTATTTTATTACTAATGAAATCATAAACTATTGAGCACATAGAATTACTATTCTTTCTCCTTCGGTCTCTAAATACCAATACTAAGTACTTGAGTTGTCATTGTACAATGTACATTAAATATATACACACATAAAATTCACTTGTAGAACTGCAAGTTCACATTAAATTTGGGTAGGGGTAGGTTCTGTGCAAATTCGAACTCTAACACCAACAATGATTCATCAGTGTGGATATTTTTATTGTTTCCTTTTTTTAATGGACATGTATGATTCAAATTTTTTAAATGAAGGTTGAATTCGGCCTTACACGGATCATTTGGTTTATATTTTAGTAGAATATTGCATTTAACACGGTTATCACAATTAATAGTTTTTGTCTTAGGAAAAAGCATACAGAGACTGAGTTCGGGTAAGTATTACTTCATACTTAGAGGATTGCTTGTGTTTTCTTCAAAGTAAAATTTAATAGTACTATACAATGTCTTAATATCTAGATCTGCACTGTCGAAGTAAAGCCATTTTGTCTTTTCAAGAGATGGCTTTGCTGGTGAGGGATGGATGATAAATGTTCATCTACATGTTTCCATACATTGTCATCAAACTTATGAGGGCAGTTTGCATGTTTTCCTCTTTGATCAGAAACTAAAAGCTGACCTTTGCTTTTTCATGGTCCTTTTTTAAGTTTATTAGCTCGTTTTTTCCACAATGGTTCTAGCCTCAAATTATTTCTTCCTTTGTTTTTGTCACCTTTACTTACAGACTCATCAATCTTAATAATCCCACCTGATTTAATTGTTACCATATCATCACTATCATTGTTATTTGTATCCATTTTACATTTAGATGTAATAAATAATCAGTAACGTTAATTAACTCAACAATAATATAAAACACTCATAACAACAACAACTTTGTCTGTTAGCTCAACTTCAGAATAGATGTTCTATGGAAAAAGGGAAATTTTATTTCTTCACTAAATCAGCTGTACTTATGACTTACTTATGACTGAGATCTTTAAATTTGAATATTGTATAAATTGTTATAAAGATTTGTTCAAAATAGGTATCTGTTAAGTTTATTACATTATAAATAGCTATATGTGTATTTATTTTTATTAAAAAAATATTCATATTAGTTTACTTGGGACTGATTTTTGAAAAATGATTGAAATTTATTTCAAATGAATCTTAACAATTTTGTTTAAAATTCGTATTTGCAGACTATATTGTATGATAGTAATTGCTTGTTGGTATTTATAAAATACATTAATTTAAGGGTAGGTTACTAATGAAATATTTTAGAAAATTTGAAATATTTTGAATATTTCCTTTAAGAATGATTTCAAATTGGGTATTTGTAATTAGATTTTCATAAAAAATAAGAATACATTTAAATTTTTTTTAAATTTAAATAATTCGGAAGTAATTAACATGTAACATTTTTTTTTAATTTGAAATTTTTTTCCGCCATCTATAACAAAATAGCTGCAAGGCATATTCTTTCAAATTTTTAATTGGACAGAATCTTCATCTCTTAAGATTATTTTCCCTTTGTTGAACACTTTTAACTGAATTCGTGTCGGATTTTCGTATTTTTTCTATTTACTTGCAAAGTATGATAACCATTTGTGCATAGGAAGTAGTTTTATTACTGCTGTTAACTACCTGAGTGGTCAGTCTAGTAGTGTCTGATTTACTTGTTAAACGGGGGTTGTAGTTCGAATCCTGGTCAGATGTAGATAGGGTGTTATTTCCTTAAATGCTATCCCACTTTACCTCCAAGAAAATACTGTTAAATTTAATTTTAATTCTACCTTCCTTAGCTCGATCAATTTAATGTAATTAAATGCATATAGCTCGAACAGGTAGTATGACTTTTATTCTGTAAAGACTGTATGATCGACTTCACACTTACTTTGAACTAAGTGCTCAGATTTCAACCCTTACTCTAGATTTATTTAATAAATTATTTTTCGTGTTCTACACTAATGAATATTATTTAATTTAATCAGATTCATTTTCTTTGTCCTCTCTCCTTGGTTAAGTGAACTGCGGATAACTTCAATGAACAAAAGTAAAACTTAAGGTTCTAATCTCAGTCGGGGAATTTTTCAAAATTTGTTTTCCACTCCCTTTCTCTCTCCACGCAAATGTGGGTACTCTTCCTCTAAATATACACTACTCATCTCTACCATTAGCGTAATTAGTAAATAAACGTATAACCCGAACGGGTAGTAAGATGTCATAAGATAATAGAACTATATATAAATCAAACAAACAATTATTGTACTTGAGGCATGAGGCTGATTTAATATTTCCTCAAAAGTATACATTTATTTGATCAAAAGTTAAATATTAGTTTAAACTATGATTTGAGAGATGTTACATTCTTTGTATCATTCTTACTGTGGGTATCATAATTTTTTGGTTCGCATGCTTATTTATTTAAAACACAAAATTATTTAAATGAAACGTTCCTCAAAAAAGTTTCGTAAGCCTTATCCCTCACAAATTCTCTCCACTTCTTAACGACCTTGGAGAAGTCCTGGATTTAGAAGGTGTAGTTTCCTCTTCCCTATGTCTTGTGTTGCGGAATTCACAAACCATAGGCTGTTCGACTTCTTATTCTTGAAGTGGTAGTATCCTAATTTACAAGTAGAGTTGATCAACTTGAATAGATACACTAAGATCTCGATGCAGCTGAGTAAACTGATGCCTAAAAATAGGCTCATTATCCCTCCGAAAGAAACTGTAAAATTAAATGAATGTTAGACAACCTGACCTTGACCCTGGCATATAACGTCTAAAGAATTAAATAGGGGAGGATAATAGGTTTCCTTTAGTGTTGATATCCACACTAATATTGTAAAGAGGAAAGATTGGTTTTTTTGTTTGTTTGTAATGGATAAATTCAAAAAATACTGGAACGATTTAAAAAATTCTTTCACCAATATAAAGCTACATTATCAGCGAGTAATATAGGATACATTTTATTTTGAAAATTTAATTTATTCCTCATAAAAATGTCGATAGTAACTCATATTTTAAGGTAGAGTCTATGATGATTCTTCAATATGTTTGTTGAAAATAATAATGCGGGGGGAGAGGGGGAAGGGTCTAGTATATTATAATTGTTAGTACTATCTGCCGGATTTGTTATGATAATAGTTAATATTATGGGTGTGCGAATCCTTGAAGCTTTGACTTTGCTTCGAAACAAACATCAGCTTCGACTTCCCTTTAAAAACAATTTTGGAACTCGAAGCTTCGCCAATAAAAATACTGAGAGCTAAAATATTTAATTTATGTTCAATTACAGCCATTCTGAGCTGTTGTATGCATCACAAATTAATATTTGTATAGAAAAATCTAAAGTAATTGGGTTTTGAATTGTGAAAATAGCTTTATTTATCAGATTAAAACAAAATATTACAAACGATTGTGCAATAAAACATTTTATAAGTTATTTTAATGCATCAATAAATCTAAATATGTCCAATTAAATATATTTTCAAGCATAAAACAAACAAAAAATATTTGACCTTCGATTAGGCTTAGAGAATATTCCATTTATTAGATTCAGACTCCCTCCGAATTAAAAAAGTGAATTCTGTACACCCCTAGTTAGTATTATTATATCTAAGTATTCACCGCCTCTGTGGTCTAGTGGTAAGATTTCATGGTTAGATATCCAGAGGTTCTGGGTTCGATTGAAGTCACTACCAGATTTTCTGTGAAGCCGTGAGTCTGGAACGAGATCTACTAAGCCTCGTTAGGAGTTGATTAAATGAAAAAGTGGTGGATCCGGTGGTCTAAAAGATTTAGATTGACGGCCATATGATTCATTGTGCTGACCATACGACACCTTCTATCCAAATAATTTGGCACTATAATTGCCAATAAAGGTAGCCTCTCGGTTGTCTTGGCTCAATTTCAGGTTTATAACATGGAGTTTTATAGTTAAAGATGGATTGATTCAATACTTCACTATTCCTAGTTTTTACTATGAATCACAAATTTCGAGATAAAATACAAATCCTAGAAAACAAAACATAGTAGATATTAGACATTTACTCTCCTCAATTAGATTTTAATTTTAAAAATTAAAATACTTATTAGTTTTTAAAGTTTTGGCTATCATACTTTTCTTAAGTGGTAAATTAATTAGCTGGGTTCTCTTTGCTGAGTAATTGCCCATTAGCTCCAAGTGGTCCCTTCTTCATTTATCCATTACCTCCTACAATACTCACCTCATAACTTCTAGTGATAGCTACAATACTCAGCTATTAGCTCCAAAAAACCTACAATCCTCACCCAGTAGCTCCAAGAAGCCCCTAAAACTCTCCACCATTAGCTCAAAAATGCACCTAAAACCCTCCCTTGTAGCTATATGAGGCCCTTACAACCCCCCCCCCCC
>CABFVX010000027.1:582256-637424 GCA_902151425.1 Timema shepardi
ACAATTTTTCATTGGTAATGATTACCCCCCCCCCCCCTTTCAATTTTGTTTTCACCCACTTCAGTGTTCACATGGTTTAAAGCGCCACTATCGCAGTAGACTAGACTGCCGATGATGGGGAGAGCGAGGTTCTAATTTCAGTCAGGTGTACTGAGGGTGGTTTTTACAAAGTTGTTTTACTAGATTCCCTCCACGAAAATGCGGGTACACTTCCTCTAATTTTTCTAATCCCTACAACTATTAGCGTAGTTAGTATTTAAGAGTATAGCCCAAACGGGTGGTAAAATTTGGTACTAAGAAAAAAAAGGAAAGATAAACATATTAAAATTGTAAAATCCACTATCTCAGGTTCGGACCCGCATAAAACTTAGAGATTCCTCATAATCACATGTTTGAAGAATTTATTACTTTCTATTGTCTATGATAAAGTAAAAAAAAAAAGAATACTTGTTCCTTAAATCTCACAACTCCTTCAGAGATAATATTGTGATAAAATTGTTTTTTCGAGATTACTTCTGTCTGTCTGTATCTCAGACTAGAGCCGACATTCACACATGACGATCACTAACACCTTACAAATGTTACATTGGATACAGTAAAAAATAACTGTTATGCATTCAATTGATGTAAAATACAGTACTATTACAGTCAAATACACTTGATAGATGTAGAGAGCAGCACTGTTTTTATTAGGCTGGAAACAGAAGTTGTGTCAAGGGAGGTGTAGATGGCAGCACTGTTTTTATTTGGCTGGAAACAGAAGTTGTGTCAAGGGAGGTGTAGATGGCAGCACTGTTTTTATTTGGCTGGAAACAGAAGTTGTGTCAATGGAGGTGTAGATAGCAGCACTGTTTTTATTTGGCTGGAAACAAAAGTTGTGTCAAGGGAGGTGTAGATAGAAGCACTGATTGTATTTGGCTGGAAACAGAAGCTGTGTCAAGGGAGGTGTAGATAGCTGCACTGATTTGATTTGGCTGGAAACAGAAGGTGTGTAAAGGGAGGTGTAGATAGCAGCACTGTTTGTATTTGGCTGGAAACAGAAGTTGTGTCAAGCGAGGTGTGCGCGATACATACATACATACATACATACATGAGTTGCACGTGCACTCATATTGACGTGGAAGTCATTGATGGACACTTTGACATTTGTTTTGAGTTTATGGAAGCATTCGTTACATACGTGTGTTTATATCTGTGTGGTTCTTGCTTTGTAGCCGATGTTCATTTTCCAAAATAAGTTACTGCACGATAAAGATTTTTTTTCTAGTTTAATTTTTACTGTTCCCTTAAAATTACAATATTCCTCTTTTACAACGAATTCAGAAAATTGGCAAACTCTATCAAAACAAAATTAAATGTTATGTGAAAATTTAAAAAAAATTAATTGAAAACTTACTAAAAATTATTTATAATCGGATTCCGTACTATCCGGCTTTTCCATTAGCCAGCCAGGAATGCCAACACTTTAGGCCAAATAGTTGCGACTCTAGTTTATTATATTAAAGATGGTTAAGAAAGAAACGTGGTTCAAGCTAGAAACATTGCAGTTTTATACTAAACAAAGTATTTCATCAAATAAAAATAAAATATTGTCATAGAGGTCAAGTTTATTTCTATTTTTTAATACATTTTTATCAGTTCTTTAAGATACCTCATAGACATCGTGGAATTTAAACGAAAACCCTTTAAGTTTAAATTTATCATCAAATACTGCGTTACTCATGACAAATGTTCAGGAACTTTTAAGCGTAACATGTGTATAAATTCAAACTAAATGTATAAAATGAACTAGAATTGGTATTTACTGTGCAGAAAATAATGTTATCTTACTAATATTAAAAATGCGAAAGTTTTGGTGTTACTCAATCACGCCAAAACTGCTAAACAGATTAGAATGAAACTTTTACGTTGGTAAAGTATGTACTGGTGTAACAAATAGGACAATTTCCAACCTTTTATTTTATATTAATAATAAATATATGAATATAATGTGATTGAAATGATGTGATTTAAGAATGTGTGATTTAATATTTTGTAATTAAATAAAATAATAATTAGTGTGACGTAAGTTCATACTAATAAATAATAAATATGTGATTTTAGTTATGCAGTTTGAAAAAAACAAACAATATTTTATTTATTTATTTTACTAGTTATGAAGGTAAAAATTTAAAAAAAGTAAATTTATAATTGATAACTTAAATAATATATTTATATATATATATATCTTTTATTAAAAAATACTTAAAAGTTAAAATTAAAATACAGTAAAATTATTTACAAATAGAAGTGAGAAAAACACATAGATATTAAAAAAAAATTACGTTTGATTAAGACCGAAACAGTTTAGTTAAAAATTAAAAGATGTTATCAATTATTGTGGACTAATCCACGACGGGTAAAAGCTAGTATTATTATAAAAAATGGTAAAATTATTGATCTTAACCTCTTGTTTCCTAAAATACCACTTTAAGTGATTGTTTTAACTTTACGGTCGATTTTAAACTTATAATTTGGAATTATGTATTAAAAAAGAATTAGATAAAAAATAGAACTTACTATTGTAATGTGCCACACACCAAAAGTTGGAAAGCTGACATATTTCAACATTTTCTGAAAGAAAGAAGAAGTTGCATTTAACGTGTATATATATCAGCGTTTATAAAATATATATTAATAAATTTATTATACTATATAAATCAAATTACCTTCCACCGTGGAAAAAAATGATTTTGAAACAAAGGTGCTTAGGAAGGGATGAGGCTATTGGGGAGTGGAGGAGGTTACATAATTATTAGTTATATACCCTGTACCCATCACAAAACTTGGTTAGGATAATCATATCTCGTAGATTACGATGGGCAGGACACGCTGTGCAAGTGAAAGAATCAAGAACCGTGTTCAAGCTATTGTCTGGTAAACCTAATGAGACTTGACGCATATGAGAAGATAACATGAGAACGAAATTGAAAGAGATATGGTGTAATGAGGTGGACTGGATAGAACTAGCTCAAGATATAGATAGGGTGTAATGAGGTGGACTGGATAGAACTAGCTCATGATATAGATAGGGTGTAATGAGGTTTACTGGGTAGAAATAGCTCATGATAGGGATAGGGTGTAATGAGGCGTACTGGATAGAACTAACTCAAGATAAGGATAGGGTGTAATGATGTGGACTGGATAGAATTAGATCAAGATATAGATGGGGTGTAATGAGGTTTACTGGGTAGAAATAGCTCATGATAGGGATAGGGTGTAATGAGGCGTACTGGATAGAACTAAATCAAGATAAGGATAAAGTGTAATGAGGTGTACTGGATAGAACTAAATCAAGATATAGATAGGGTGTAATGAGGTGTACTGGATAGAACTAACTGAAGATAGGGATAGGGTGTAATGATGTGGATTGTATAAAATTAGGTTAAGATACTTATATGTGGCGTACTTTTGTAAGTGTGGTAATGAACTTTGAGCTCCTAATGCCATCGATTAAGAAAAACAGTATATAAAATCTCCACAGTAATGATAACTGCAACCGCAAGACAAAATAATGAATAAATCAGTAATTTTATTAGATTTATTAAAATTAGCGCAGATTTTGCACGTTATTAAGATATTATTACAGAACAATATGGGGAAAATAGCATCAGTGTTCACTAAACAGTATAAATTAAATAATCGACTCTGCATTATTTGTCAACGAGGATAACGGTTCACTGAGATATTTCATCAGAAGTTTATTATTTTAATTGTTCGCAGTTTTGGGGCAGGAGATAGTTTTTACCTTGGTGTATCACAGGAATCATTGGTAACTCTATATTTATGTTTGTGTTAAATTTAGTAATGGAGTATTGGATTTTTTTTCTTCCGATATATCCATATCTGAAAGTTTTTGGGGTTATAAAATATATTTTAAGGTAGTAATATTAACAGTAATACTGAGCATTTAAATGTTCTATTGAACAGATACCCTTTATTTATTAGCCTAGTTTCGGTTATTTGAAGCGCTTTCTTTAATCCAAATTGGAGTCAATCGGCACGTTACGTTAGATATATTTGATTTTTCAAGTTTCAAATTGTTCTCACAAAAATAGTATACTACATAGCGGTCCATACCAAATTTTAGCTCTCAAGGATTCAATTTGTATGATTTGTCCAACATTTTTAATTCGCCATCTTGAATTTTTCAAGATTAAGATATTTCTTATAAGGATGGCATGATAATTAGCATCTGTACCAAATGTTAACTCTCCAGGATATCGCAAACTGTGATAAATAGTCTTGGAAGGACCTACAATTACACATATATGTATGTAGATACCACACTTTATTTATGTTGCAGTCAAAACAGATTTTTAGTTAGAACGCGTTTTCTCTAGTTAAAACTAGTTTATACTGAATGCCTTTGTTACAACTAGAATTTCCTAGTTATAGCAATAATTTACTGCTATATATGTCTGAATTTTAGATAAAACTAGTTTTAGCTAGAGAAACTTGTTTGGGGGAAATAATTCAATCAAAAGCAATTAAGTGTTGACTGGTATTTTAAAAAAACATTTGTTTGGGGGAAATAATTCAATCAAAAGCAATTAAGTGTTGACTGGGATTTAAAAAAAACCATTTGTATTGTTTAATACAATAATCATTTAAAATATTGTTCACACATCTATGCCATTAATATTAATTAAATTAATACAAGAATAATCATACACTAAAGGAACATTTTTAAAGAACATCACAGAGCCATGTCTACAGTATTAATTTTAAAAAAAAGTGAAATGAAAATAATCATACATTAAATATATATTAATTAGTCTGATACGTTTAACTAAAGTAGCTTGAGTCTTAATAAAAGACAAACATAAGAAATAAAAAAGGGAACAAGTAAGTTTATATTACTTGTTATTCCAAGGCAAACTATCGTGGCATTTCGAGTCAGACAGGTTGCCTTTTTTCTTACAAAAGCACCTTTTTCACATACATGCCTTCTTACACACACAGTGAACAAATCCTTGGTCTGTTCCTAAGGATACGTCTCATGTAAGCTAAATGAAACTTACCCTGGGTAGAAACAGTTTTAACCGAGTCATTTTATGTAAACGTGTTTTGTCTAGTTAAAACCAGTTTTAACTGACATTCATTTTTGACCAGAAGTAAATTCTAGTTGTAACAAAGGTATTCGGTATAATCTAGTTTTAACTAGTAAGAACGGGTTTTCACTGTAAAATTTATAAAAGAGTGAGTGATTTCAAAGTTTTTTTCCCTTTAGCCTGCATCTTTAAATAAAAAACAACATTAAGCAGTAAGTCAAAATATACATATACATTAAAATCCTGTTAAACCAAACCCTGATAGTCCTGTTGATGCGAACACAATTTCCTGTAGTCAGGGGTAAATATCAAAGTAATCAAACAAAATAGATTTTATTGCATAATTAACTCAAATTTAAAAGAAAAATATAGGATACAATGATATTATTATTATTATTATTATTATTATTATTATTATTATTATTATTATTATTATTAGCACCACGTCATACTACCCGTTCGATTTATACGCACTTACGCTAATGTGTAATGGTAGGGGTGATTGTGAGATGAAATGAAGGACCTACAGTTTAACGTGGAATCCGAACCACGTTGGAGGCCTGGAATTCACCACATTCACAATTTGAGATTAATACACGTCTTGTCAGAGGTGAAGGAAGGGTTTGGTAAATCAGATAAATCTTTGCCGGGACCGAGGATTGAACCCCGGATCCCATTACAGAAGTCCAACACCTTACCTTTAGATCACCAGGTCACCAATTTTTTTTGTTTTTCCTTCGGTTACAGGCTAAAAGCTATAAGTTTGGCAAATTTCAAGTTTTTAGCTCTTCGGGAAGAGGGTAAACATTAATGTCAATGAGTGAGTCAGTCAGCCGTGTGGCTTTATAGTAGTATAACAGGTAGACTTACAGATAGAAATACATACACACACTTTTGGAAGTTCGGTTGCAGATAGAGCTTTAATATTTATAATAAGCTCGGGGTCAAATCCTTTCACAATTTAATGAATGAGAAAGTAAAGAATTTTTTTAAAAAAATCGATCAAGATCACCTATAACTTAATTCTATCTTGACAAATTGGGACTCACTGTCCACCACACACATGTAACGACCGGCGGCTAACCTCTAGGGAAAAAATACGGAGTGCAGTTACACATCTTGGCGATAAACCTGACACGACACTCGATGAAACAGTTGTCCTGCGTGTATTCGTGATACAGGCTCAGGTTCATCTCGTCGGGGAAGTAGCAGTTCCTCTTATCGATAGGTAACCTCTTCACGCGCTCTGTGCTGAGGGTCACCACCGGAGAAACTCGGATGATGAACCCCTGTTTCTTCCGCTCCGATACGTAGATACCTTTGCTGACGTCAGGGTATGACAGGGGGTTGTGGATCATGACCTGTAGATGCAAATTAACCTAGAGATTCTTTATCAATCATGTACCGTTTTTAATAGTGGAGGAGGGAATCTCTATTTAATGTGTGGTGGAAAAGGGAGTTGTGGAGGTGATAGTAATGATAATATTGCGCTGGGCAACATAATCAATAGCCCGGCAGTGGAAGTATTAGCCAGTACTAATGTACCGTTGCCCAGGGGATGCCCGAATGTACTAATAGTACATCTTTTCCGTGGAGGCTCTTTTCATGTCCCGAAGAGATGAGACTATGGTGATAGTGAGTATGAGGACGTGGAACCAGTGGAAACACTTAAAACTAACTAACCAAAACCTGGTGGCCGTTGGGATAATTCCTCTTTCGGGAAAGATACCCAAGGTATCAACCAGGAATTGAACCTTGGGGCCTTTAGGCTCATAGCCAGGTGCACCAACCACTACACTGCTAGGCCAGTTTGCAGAGCTGATGAGAGGATTGAATGAAATTTAGAAAATACTCGTGGAGGAAACGATCTTGATGGTGTGAGTGAGAAAGAAGGTTCTGGAGGTGATGAGAGGAGTTGATTAAATACAGGAACTACTAGGGGAGGATATTCTTTAAATGAAGTGGATGGAAAAGAGGTGGGGACGATCATAAGAGGAGTAGAAACCAAACTGTTTTGTTTCACAACTTGTCTGAAAACAAGATATTTGCATTTGGGTTTTTTAAATGCATAGGAGAAATATTATTCGAAATAGGTACCTGTTCTAGGATGAGAGAATAAAACATATAATGACGTAAGGGTGACTAGTTAATGGACCATACTCCCGATGCACTAATTTTTATCAGAATGGCAGTTACAAAACTTCAAGACCACTAAAAAAAAATCTTCTCAATCATAACAATTCATTTCTTAAATAATGTGGCATTTCATATTTTGGAATATCAATTTACTTCTTAAATAAAGAGGGATCTCTTATTTTGAAATATTAACTCACTTTTTGAAATAACGTGGGATTTCATATTTTGTAATATCCATTCACTTCTCAAATGACGTGAGATTTCATGTTTCCCCAAATCTTAAGCAGACTCTAATATTTCAAAGGTGTAACATGTGTCTAGCACGGGAGTTTTATTTTTATGTTTGTTAAAATGTAGCAAGTTTTAATATAAACCTTTGTGGAACATCCCACAATTGAGTGTAGTGTTAATTTTTTTAGCTAAAATGTGCATTTTTTTAAACAATAAATAGCCTGCTCACGTGACTCTAACTCATTTATGAGACGTTTTATTTCATTAATTCATCAAATATGTGACCATAGATAATATCAAGCCGGAAGTAATAGATTGCACCGTAGTTATAAGAAATACAGACATAATTTCAATAGCAATCTTTAATTTCATCAACTATATTAAGTGATGACACAGATATCAGTTAGCTCTAGTAGAGACCATTGTATGTTTGCTATATTATTATGAGGACTATATAGATCCCAACCCATTATAAAGTTGATCTATATAAACAAATATACCATATACATTTTACAAGTCAGTTAGCCTTAGTGACATAGTGCTAGTTTTGCAATTTGTCAACGTTGATGGATAGGTAGAAGCCGTCGGAAATCTTAGCTCAGTCAGCATCGTGTTTGCCTATTAAGATAATGGTTCTGGGTTAAATTTTCAAGTAATATTCTGTGTTCATAGTAAAAAAAATTACATATATGTAGCTAACTTCTTCCTTGTTTATTATTATTATTATTATTATTAGCACTGCGTCTTACTACCCATTCGGGTTATACGCACTTACGCTAATGTGTAATTTTAGGGTGATTGTGAGATGAAATGGAGGACCTACAGTTTAACGTGGAATCTAAACCACGGGGGAGGCCTGGCATTCCACGCATTCACAAGTTGTAATTAATACACGTCTTGTCAGAGGTGAAGGAAGGGTTTGTTAATCAGATAAATCTTTGCCGGGACCGAGGATTGAACCCCGGCCGCCAGCACAGAAGTCTGACACCTTACCCCTAGACCGCCAGGTCACTTGTTAATTATTAAATTACTGATTTATTGATATTTTAAAGAGACTTTCCTGTTTACCCGATATCCTTTAAGATCCTGCGCTCCCGTTCTCATCTCATCTTCAGCTTGTACTTTCTTCAGGTAAACCTCCAGACCCATACCGGCTCCCCCTCCGTTGTTTCTGTTCAGAAAGCATAGTCTAGTTATATTCGGGTTCTTGAGGTCCTTTTTGTTGTAGACTTGCATTTCCTCAGTCGAACTGAAACGATTAAAATAACCTGGGTTTAAATATCATCTAGATAGCTGGAATTTATCTACACGCCTTGAGATGGAAGGTTAAGAAACGTGATGTTAATTGATGTGTTTTTGCAGTTTGTATAGCAACACTTTTTTTGACCAAAATAAATAAAATTTTGCGCTATTAGAAACATAATTTAATTTTCTTCAGATGGTGATATCAACAGTTGTTGAATATCTGTCATAAGAATATTAACATTTTTATGATATATTTTTAAAATGAAAATAGTTTTAACTAAATCCCGGAACATCCTTCAATAAATTTTGAGGGTTTCCATGTGAAAAAATTAATCTCTTAAGTTTCTACTATATAATTATTTTATTTATTTTGGCCAAAAATGTTTTCAAATAAAAAATGCAAGAATACTGTTTTTAACTCGAGTTCTGTATACTCTCGGCTTAGAGATACGACTTTATTTAAGAAATTGCTTATTTTTTTTAAAAGTTCACACTAAATTATAGGTGAAAGGTATCTTAATGTTTATGACTGGGTAAACAAGTCTGATTATGGATATTTAAAAAATAACATTTATTTTTAGGTAAAGAACAGAACATTTCCAACGGCGTTTTACGTGAAAACTCACCCTTTAAATACTAAAATAAAAGTTTAGAAAGATAGATATAGCCTTGTTCTAACAAAAAGTCATGTTTGATTTTAAGTATCTAAGCTGTTATTTTTCTAATTGGAAGTAGTACCCACACACTTCCTTTGGCCCTAACCTTTCTTTGACACAATTTTCAACCTTTTTAAACTCAAGGCACACTGCTAAAATTGTCAAGACACACAACATGATTTTATAGAGTGATTATATAATAAAAAATATCATGATTGTGATTTAAAATGTATAGGCCTATAGGTAGAATCTTTAACAATTTTGTTCTTTTTCATAAATAATGGTGATCATCTGTTTAAAAATATTTATTCTTATTTATCAATATTCCCCTAACTTTTCTTTATAGATCTTCCCCCAATCTTTCGTGGCACATCTCCTGAAACCTCGTGGCACACCGATTTTGTCTTATTTACAGACATAATTTTAGTTTTCTGAACATTCGTGGCACACCGATTGAAAACCTCTGCTCTAATCTGTTACAAATTTTAAGGAAAGGTAATAGAAGAATAGTAATTTTTTTTTGTACTCAAAAATCTAAACTTGACTATGTAATGACCGATCTGAGGTCCATAAATTTACAATATTTTTATAAAGATAAAAAAATCATGCATGGTCAAAATAAATAAAATATTGCTTTAGTAGATAATATTTTAAGTTTAAATTTAAATTTAAACTCAAAATTAGTGGAACCGTTCAAGAATATTTGTAACAGGCATAGCAGAATACAAAAAGGATTTTTTTTCTATATTTAAATGCTTCTCTTGTCAAATGCCATTTTTTCTATGATATATAATTATGTTAACGGCAATGTGTGTAATCCAGGCACTCTATAAAATGGCTAGGCTTTCTGTATGATTCTTAAGTGGTTTTAGCAAAGTATTAAACAAATTAGTTCTGTTGTTTTATTTAATACTTTCCATAGGATATTTATAAAATAATCAGTCATTATATATTAACGAGGACAATAGCTAACCTAACCTAACTTAACCTAACTTAACCTAACCTACCCTATTGTAAAATAACCTAACCTGACCAACTTAAATCCTAGTAATTAGGTGAACCTGCAAGAAAACGGGGTAATACTTACATATAATTGGATAAAATAATTGATAACACTTTCTGGGACTCTACATATATATTAAAAAACTTAATATTATAATGTGTTGGAAAAAAAATTGACATATCTATTCAAGCCATACACGTATTATGACTATAAAAAAACTGAAAAAGTAGGGGCCCTAAGTCAAACAACCTTCAATACCACCTAAAATTCAACTTACAACGGTGAAAATATTTAAATGCGAAGCTGGCTGTGTTTTATTTACATACATAATTTAAGTTTTCAGAACACTAAGTTGTATTTAGTTTAATCTTTATAAACCATAACTATTTATTTTCGCACGAAATATTACCACCCATTTGGGCAATAAGCATATGTACAGTAGCCCCATGGCTTCTTTGGTGCTGACTGACAGCTCACAGCTGACAGATGATGGCTTTGAAAAGTTACCATACCAAATTATGTATCCCTGCGCCAAACCATATGATCTGCAAAAACATGTGTTTAGCAGCTGTCACTTCTGACAGTCAAAATTTAGGTATATACCTAAATGTTGACTGTCATAAGTCAGCTGTGAGCTGTCAGTCAGCACCAAAGAAGCCATGGGGCTACTGTACTAAATAATGCTAATGTGATAGAAAAGGGTAAAGTGTTTTAACACCACGTCATATTATATTTTCAAAATATACGCATAAGTACTAATTAAGTTAATGAGTTAGGGATGATAAGGATTTAATTTATAGGAAGTGTACCCGCATTTATTCGGAGAAAGCGTTGAAAACCATTTGGTACATATTTCCCTCAGTACACCCAGCCGGGATTTGAACCCCATTATTCCTGTCATTGGCAACCCATTCTATTGTCAGAGTGACGCCTTGAACCATTCTACCATAACAGAAGGTTAGTTATCACTACTATCTAATCCCCGTAGTGGGATAGTGATAATGTGTATGTACCAGTGTTTCTTAGCATCCGCCGTAAGAGAGTTGAAGGAGTAGCAGAATCCTGACTCGGTCCTCTGGAGATGGAACATGTGTCGGCTGTTGACAATACGTCCCGCCCAACGGCACGACTTGAACACCTCATTTGTGGCTGGCGTTGTCTGAGGACAATGATATAGAATCACTACAAACAACTTTGCTCTCTGATACGTGAACTTAATTTATATTTAGAAGAATAATTCAAAGAGAAATAAGAACAATTTCAAGACTTATGGTGGGATGTAAAAGGACGTGAGAAAAGACCAGTGTTTTTGCAGTTTTTATGACGAAACTTTTTTTTTGCTAAAATAAATAAAATATTGATCCAGTACAAATATATTATTATTATTATTATTTTCATCACTGCATCTTACTACTCGTTCGGGTTATACGCACTTACGCTAATGTGTGATGGTAGGGCGATTGTGAGATGACCTATAGTTTAACGTGGAATCCGAACCACGGTGGAGGCCTGGCATTCTCCACATTCACAAGTCGTGATTAATACACGTCTTGTCAGAGGTGAAGGAAAGGTTTGGTAATCAGATAAATCTAGGTCGGGACCAAGGATTGAACCTAGGACACCAGCACAGAAGTCAGACACCTTACCGCTATACCACCAGGTGACCTGTGTACAAATATATATTATAAATTTATTCGCATGGTGAACTCATACTTTCTTGAAAATATGTCAAGGGTGTACTGTTATTTGATGAAAACATTTTCTTTTCAGTTAAAATGTTTGTTGGATAATGCCACAATGCTCATTGACAGATATTCAGGAACTGTTGATATCATCCTCAGAATAGAGTTTAACTGTGTTTATACTGGAATAATATTTTGTTTATTTTGGCAAAAAAAAAAGTATTTCCATAAAACTGCGAATAACGTTGGTTCCTCCCATCTCTTATACTGAACAAGAAAGACAAAATATCTGCGCAAGACTTTGAATCACTCGCGACTTTTCCATTCCCTCTTCCCCTCTGCTAGAGGGAAACGTTCATCTTTCGTGCACTAGGGTAGGTTCACATCACTGTGTAATCTTCAACCCCTCTCCCCCTTCCTTAATCAAGTCCACGTCTAACCTAACCTAATATGACCTAACCTAGTTAATTATTTATTTAATTTGAAAGTATGCGTTATAGAGGTTGTTCCCACTTAAAAAAAAAAGAATGGTAAAGTCGATAGTAGAAAAGTTGGTAGCGATTAAATATCGTGCGAGATTCTTTTTTCGGTTCAGTAAATGTTATGGTCTAGTCAAAAATATTGTTTACTTAATAATAACGCCTGAATATTTGAGTGGACAAGATGGTGAAAATTCAGGTAGAAATTCCCGGTTGCACAAGATGGGAAGTTATCATTCTACACAACTTGACAAGCCTGTAGACTTTATCAAAATTTTTTAATTGTAAGAAGTAGCAACTTTAATTTTTGTCACAGCGTCTCATTTCTCCGTTTGGGTTATACACGTCTGCACTAATTACGCTAATGTGTTAAGGTTGAGGGAATGTCAAAGTAGATTGGAAAATCATTAAAGAAAAAAAAATCTTGAGTACATATGACCCGGATTCTAACCCTGACCATCCCGCAATCGTCAGTCTACTCTGTTGCGAGGGAGACACATTAGACCACGTGACCATCTAAACAGATTAAAAATAGTTAATATCCAACTGACTCGAAATATCGTTCAAATCAAGTGAAGAACTAAAAACCCCCAACTTTGATAATTTTTCTGGTAAGTATAATTTTGTATCTAACATTCCAGTTGATCGACCGCGAGATGGGCTTTGTACCATTCAAAAGAATCACGGTCAATTTTGACAGGGATGGTTACCGGGGAAGGGGAGGGGGATTGTTTGGGTGGAGAAGGTAAAGAAAGTACGGGAACAACTACAAGAATGGAATGAAAGCTAGAATGACAAAATGTGAAATGATATTAAGGACAAGGAAGAAGGTAGGGCCTAATAATGCTATAAAGTTGGATGGAGTAGAGCTGAGAAAAGTACAAAACATAAAATAATTTGGAAACCTGATTGAGAAGAAAGGTGAAAGTTGAGAGGATTTAATCATAAGAGGACAGCAAGGAAAGCAGTTCTATATGTGGGTAAGAGACCTGCTATGGAGAAGAGAATCCCCCTTGAAATGTAAGGAAGTAATGTATAGGGTGTACTTTGTACCAATTGTCACATATGCAGCAAAAACAAGGACATTGAATGCAAGAGAGCCTAGGAAAGTGGAGGACATAGGGATGAAGTTTGTGAGGAGCATGTTAGCTGTCACGAGGATAAACAAGATCGGGAATGAAGTTATCCTGGGAAGAGTTGGGGTACTTGGTGTACATGAGATAGTAGGGGAAACAAGACTGAGTTGGTATGGGCATAAAATGATAATATTAAAAGAGAAGATGATGAAGAAAGTGTTGGAAATAAAGTATATAGGAAAAAGACCACAAGAGATCAAAAAAGAGAGGGGAGGAGCAGATAACAGAAAGTGTTCAAGGGAGAGGAGAAGAGTGAAATAATTTAAAGGAGGAAGAATGGTGAAAGGACTGATAGATATGGAGGCATTTTACTAAACTGTCCTGGCCACAGACTAGAAACAGTTAATGATGTTGATGTTGTTGGGTACCGAGCTGTGTGATAACCTTAAAATGAGTTCTTACGTTGTAACTACAGTACAATTTTCATAGTAAAGGCCTGCTATAAAATACACACACATTTTTTGTGGATAATATTTATAACATTTTACTACACAATGTTATTTTATTGGTATTTGTTTTAAACTACAGTTGTAGATGGATAAGATTTTAAAAGAAGCAGCTTCTGTAATCAAACATGTGCGTTTCGAGGCTGGAACTTTAGAATTTTTTAAAATATATTAAAAACTGGGTCGGAAAAATTAAAAGGAAATTTTTGTTCTGTTTGTTTGAATCAAAGAATATCGTTGCCCGAGGTAACCAAGCAATGCAGGGTATTTTGATATTTGGTAATATGTATCAAGAGTGACAAATTCAAATAAAGCGAACCGAGATAGGAACACATGAAAGTTCATCCAGTCAATTTATTAGCTTTCATATAAGACCCTTGTCTCTACTTGAATAATATTTTTACCCACTTCAGTGGCCGCATGGTCTAAAGTGTCACTCTCGTATTAGAGCAGACTACCAAAGACGGGAAGATCGGGGTTCGATCACAGTCGGGTGCAACTGAGGATGGTTTTTACTAGATGGTTTTCCGCTCTCCCTACACGTAAATACGGGTACATTTCCTCCTAATTAAGCCTTCCTAATCCCTAAACAATTAGTGTGATTAGTACATAGGCGTATAACTCAAATGAGTAGTAAGATGCTTTGCTAAAAATAATCTTCTTCTTTAGAAAATAAGATAAAGTGTATTTAATATTATTTTTAAGTTTTACCTTTAACATTAAGTCCGTGACGTTGAGGTATTTAAGAAGATCGTGCACGCTTTCAGATCTTTCTATATGCTCGTGGATCCGAAAGTAATGATGCAACTGGAAACTGGTCAGCATACCAAGTACCTGAAGCACGTGACTGTCGAGAGTATCGTTCGAGGATGTCACATTCAAATAGCTTGGCGGGAAAATAGAAACAAAAAAAGGTGATAAGTATAATGTGAATTGGGCTTAGTTGTGATATTATGCCTTATTCACATATTGTATGGTGGTGATCTTTAACCCAAGTTTCTTACGAATGAACATGTCTGACTGGTAGAAAAGAAAATTATTAGATTTATATTAATATATTATTTATTTTTTATTTAGCACCGTGTCTTACTACCCGTTCGGGTTATACGCTTTAAGTACTAATTACTCTAATGGATCAAGAGTTGGTAAGGTTGAATTAGAGGAAGCGAACCCGCATTTGCGTGGTGGGAGAGTGAAAAACCATTTAGGAAAAACCACCCCAGTTCACCCGACCGAGATTCGTACCTCGATCTCCCCGTCCTCTGCAGTCTAGCTCAATACGACTAGCGCGATAGCCAACTACGCCACCAAGGTGGATATATATTCATATATTAATGCATCATCATCATCTGGCACCTTTGATAGATGTTATATACATCTATAAAATTAATCTTAAATTGACGTACTTTTTTTTTTGTCAATTTGTAAGAAAATCAATATAATTATAAGAACTAATGAGCCTATAGTTATATCACCACAAGAATCGCTTTATTTGGGATAATTGATGTAAATTATTATTATCATTAATAATAATAGTAATAAAACGCAGCTCTTTACACGAATTCATTTTAAAATATCGATATGATCCTAAAAACATAGAGCCTTTGAAACCTTCAGATTATTCAAAATTTCGAAAGTCAAGGGTTTTTGAAAATATTGGTTTCGAGATATAGAATTTCTTAAAAAAAATGCCTGTCCCAATTTTAAGCTGGAAATTCTTTTTAGATCCCTAACTATATTGGGGATAAACAGCCAAAAATTAGAGGTCCAACCTATCAACCAGACCATTAATGTAATAAATTAATTATCAATACCCCTTGTGTATTTATATATCATTTCTATATTGTTTATGATTTTTACCAATGCTATACTTCACGTTAGAGATTTAAGATTTTTAGATAAAATGAAAATTTGGATTAGAATAGTATATTTTAGTCCAGTGACGTGTCGTGAAGTATAGTCAGCAGGATTAGTTTAAACGGTTTGTGAATCGTTCACACCCCTCAGTAGAACACTAAATTGGTCCGGTATCAAGGGTAATATACCAAGTTGTGAGGTACCCAGAGAATATGTGTGATTGGTCAAATAGGGCCCCAAAGGGGGTGAGAACATATTACAGATACAGTTTTATTAAAGTCTGCTTTCCTTATAACATTTCACGACACTCCACTGCATTTGGACCAGCTGTAGTTTTAAAAAATTTGAAAAATTGAATAATGGACACGGGAATAAAAACCCAGAACATTTGACTTAGTGCACCAAATATTTAAAAATTAGCTGTCTTATAATGTATATCTTACTTATGACTATTCTCACCCAAAACTTCGTTAAATTTTCATTTATGTACTCACACAAGAAACCATTAGTTATTAATCTGTCAAATTTGACAGTTGTTAATATTTTCATTTATTATTGGACGTATTTAACTCGCACTTTCTGACCCTATTGATTAAATCAGCACATGACCATTAAGTAACTAATATCTAGAATAAACACAGCTACCAGCCGTTAATCCATCACTGATGATCTAGGACAACTGGGTGCCACCAACCGGCCGCGGCCAACTGGGTGCTAATTAAACATCAATTTTTATAAATTTTTAATTAACTTTTTTCTAGTATAATGCAATGCATTTTTATAATAAAAATGCACAATTTTTTTATTATAAAAATGCATTGCTTTTTATATTTTCTTCAATTAAAATTAAAAAGTGATGGGTATAAACTACAAATGAATCTTTTTTTTTAACTAATCATAATTATCAGAGCAACATCATATATTTTTCAATTGCGTAAATATTCATTTTTGGGTTTGTTTGGAAAAATCTTAGTAGAAGAAATTTAATTATTTCATATTTATAAAGTTATCTTAACCTAACCTAAATATCGCAACGCATTAATACAAGACAAAGAACATTTAATTAAAATATGATGTTGTGCATAATAACATAGTGCATTTTTTGCTTTTACTAATCACTTTTTAATTAAAAAGAAAAAAGTGCATTTCATTATGATAGAAAATATTGTTTTTTTAAAGAAAAAAGTAGGGTTACTTTTGGCACCCAGTTGGCAGTGCCCGGTTGTCCGGATCCACATCACTGAATGGGGTAGGCAACACGTGCAGCATGCAAGAGAAACCGACACAAGACATCTCCACCGCTCCCATGGCGGGGATGTCTTGTGCAGAGTGTCTTTACACTGTTAGCTGTCAACACGTAGGGACATTAAACGCTTCACTACTTGCTATGCGCTGAAGTATGACGGATTGACTACCACCCAGGTGCATACATAGTCAAATTTGACGTGCAGTAGAGTCATCATTTGGCGTCGCTGACCCAATGTTTATCAGAGGATAATACTTATCTTGGCATCCTCTACAAACAGTATTTTTTTTAAATACCTGAACCCTGTATTAAGACTTTCAACTCAAGAAATTGGTATTAAAAATATTTTTAGGACAACATCTTGCTACCTGTTCAGTTTATACGTATATACTAATTATGCTATTGAGTTAGGGATAAGTAAAGTTGAACTTAAAGGAAGTACACACCCATTCGCGTGGAGGGAGGGTAGAAAACAATTTTTGATAAACCATCCTCAGTACATCCGACCGGGATTCAAACCCAGATCTTTCCACCGTAGGAAGTCTAGTCTTAAACTATAGTGACGCTTTAGACTATTCAGTCACTGAAGTGGGCTTAAAAATGTTTCATTTACTAAAATTGCAAATATAAAAATCTTTCAGCCAGAATCTCTGGTAATCTCTGTTGAAAGGAATAGCTTCACGATTTAAGTATAAATATTTACCATAGAATTTTGAGAAATCTCCTGTCATAACTTATACAGATGTAAATGACAATATTTCTATTTAGAGATATTTAATATATGAGCATTTCAGAACTGGTTATTCCTTGACAAAAACTGGCGTAACTGATTTACTAACCAAACTGGAGAGCTGAAGAATCTTACTCTTGGTGTAAATAAGCACTTAGTATATATAACAAAATCTGATTTTCAATAACAACATCACTATAGTGTTAAAATTGGAATGTGTTAGAACATTTGCATACCTAGTTTGAAAGCATGAATGTTAAAACTACCGTTAGAGCAGAGCATGGGGAAAAAATGGTTTTAGTTTGTGCTCTCCTGAAAATTTGAGGAAAATAACTTAGGCCTTTATGTATTTTGACAAATGAAATGAGTTACAAGTCATATTATTATTCATAAGACTTGGTTTCATTTAGTAAATTCATATTTAACCAACATTTTTGTTTTATACTACCCCTCATGATAATATCAATGAGTAAAAAAAAACTAAATAACAAAAGACGTTGAACTAAACATCTATGAATAAAATATTTTTTCATCCTTTTAAAAATAATAATAGTTTTAAATAAATAGAAAACTATTACAAATATTTTTTGTAATGTAATAAATAATGTTAGGATAATCATGTCTAGTAGATAACGGTGGGCAGGACATGTAGCACGAATAGAATAATCTAGAACCGTGTTCAGGGTACTGACTGGCAAACCCGGTGGGAAAAGACCATTGGGAAGAGCTGGACCCAGAAAGTAGGATAACATTAGAATGAAGCTGAAAAGATTAGTTTGTGGTGAGGTGGACTGGATATAGCTAGCTCAAGATAGGGATAGAGTGTAATGAGGTGGACTGGACATAACTAGCTCAAGATAGAAATAGAGTTTAATGAGATGGACTGGATAAAACTAGATCAAGATAAGGATAGAGTGTAATGAGGGGGACTGGATATATCTACCTCAAGTAAGAGTTAAGGTGTAATGAGGTGGGCTCGATATAACTACCTCAAGAAAGAGTTAGGGGGTAATGAGGTAGACTCGATATATCTACCTCAAGAAAGGGATAAGGTGTAAGGTGTAATGAGGGGGACTGGATATATCTACCTCAAGAAAGAGTTAAGATGTAATGAGATGGACTCGATATAACTACCTCAAGAAAGAGTTAAGGGGTAATGAGGTGGGCTGGATATAACTACCTCAAGAAAGAGTTAAGGGGTAATGAGGTGTACTCGATATATCTACCTCAAGAAAGAGATAAGGTGTAATGAGATGGACTCGATATATCTACCTCAAGAAAGAGTTAAGGGGTAATGAGGTGTACTCGATATATCTACCTCAAGAAAGAGATAAGGTGTAATGAGGGGGACTGGATATCTACCTCAAGAAAGGGATAAGGTGTAATGAGGTGGGCTCGATATATCTACCTAAAGAAAGAGTTAAGGTGTAATGAGATGGACTCGATATATCTACCTAAAGAAAGAGATAAGGTGTAATTAGGTAGGCTCGATATAACTTGCTCAAGAAAGGGATAAGTTGTAATGAGGTGGACTCGATATAACTACCTCAAGATAGGGATAGGGTGTAGTGAGGTGGGGTGAATTGAACTAGCTCTAGATAGGAATATGTTGCGTACATTTGTAAGTGAGACAATGAACCTTTGAGTTCCTACTGCCATACAGTAAGAAAGTAATGCAATAAATGATATTAATACTTGATACCTTTTCAGCATAGAAATTCCGAGTGTTCGCTTAATCCTGTTAGTGGGACATATTGTGATCGCAGGGAAAGGCACTTTGTACAGTGGTAAATGCGTTGTTGCCACGGTGGTGACAGTGGGACTTTGAACAAACTGAACCCAAGCTCCATTCACCAACACACTCGCGTAAAGCATGAATACTACCACTGATAACAACCAACACAACCTAAAATCAAACACACAAAACTGTTTACAATACTATAGAGTTGATCCTTTATATATATATAAAAAACAATTGACACAATTAAGAAAAAATCAATGTAAAAATCCAATCTAAAACTAAAATATAATAATTTTTTTTTTACTTTGATGAATCAAATTTTGGTAATGTTATTGTTTCGTTTCTATTATAATTAAAACAATTTTGTTTTAATTGAACGAGGTTTGGACATTTTCTAAATCACTAGTTTATATTTAGCTCACGTGTCTACCATCACGGTCAATATCAAATAATAATTTATGCATGACTGAAGACATTGATTACACATTAATATTTACTTAATCAATATAAAATTCATTTATGTACATTACCATCGATGAGAATATAACTGGAAAAATGCATTTTTCTAGCTTAAGACATTTCTGCAATCAATGTAAAAATCCACTCTAAAAATAAAAGATAATTTTTTTTATACTTTGATGAATCAAATTTTGATAGTGTTATTGTTTTGTTTCATTTATAATTAAAACAATTTTGTTTTAATTGAACGAGGTTTGGACATTTTCTAAATCATTAGTTTATATTTAGCTCACGTGTATACCATCACGGTCAATGCAAATAATAATTTATGCATATCTGAAGACATTGATTACACATTAATATTTAATTAATCAATATAAAGTTTATTTATGTACAGTACCATAGTTGAGAATATAACTGGGAAAATGCATTTTTCTAGCTTAAGACATTTCTTCAATTAAAATAAAAGGGTTTTGTTCATTTAGAATAATTTCTTTACTTTGTATATATTTTACAGCTGTTTAATAGTTTTATTGTTATACATTTATTTAAAGTAAAGTTAAGAAAAGGGTTTTAAGAGCCCTTTTTACCACACATATAATACCTATGGGCCATTCACCGTAGGAATTGTTTTCTGAAAGGCCTTTTTCTCTACCAGAAATTTATTATATAGTAGGATATTGGTAGGATAAAAGACCTTTCAGAGAGTAATTCCTACCGTGAATGGAGTAATTGGTAGGTTATACAGTTTGAACCAGATGTCTCATCTTTTTGATGTGTCTTGGATTATACTTTAGAGAGCAATGGAACTGAGACCAATGAAACTGTTTGATTATATTTTAAGAAATACAATGATATTAAAAAAAAGTTAAATCATTATTTTAAAATGAAAAAGATATTTTATACTAATCACAAATTTGCTGTTGTCAAATGAATAATTTAGCGAGCCATACTTTGAGAAGTTTTCTGGTTTGAGCGTAGCCTTGCATCTGATTTCTTGGTTAATCGACAGAAAGATAATCGCTTAAGCCCAAGTTGTTTTTTTGCACCACATCTTACTACACATTCGGGCTATACACTAATATACTAATTATGCTGGTGGTTTAAGGAATTATAAAGGTTATATTTAGAGGAAATGGACCAGAATTTGAGTGATGGGAGAGTGGGAAACTATTTTGGGAAAAACCACCCTTATTACACCCGACCTAGATTAGAAGCTTGATCTCCCCGTCATCGGCAATCTAGTCTACTGCAAGAGTAGCGCGTTAGACCTTGTGACCCCTGGAGCGGGTACTAAACTGTCAATAATCTGTGCTGTGACCGGAATTGAGTAAATATGCCAAGTTTCAACTCTTAGGTTCAATGGAAACGAATATTATAGCCTGCCACAAATTTTGGGAACGATACATAGCAAGTGAAGACAATATAGCGTTGCGGTGGGATGGAAATTAATGAGAATTCTTTTCAGTTTTATTCACAAAACCTTTTTTTAGCAAAATAAATAAAATATTTCTTCAGTAGAAACGATTTTTTAAAATTTTCTTTATAAGTTAATATAAAAGGTTTTTGAATATCCACCATTTGAACATAAACCTGTTTTTAAATGATAAGAAAAAATTATAGTCAGATTACGCAATGCACACGATGTATATTTTAAAACTGTTTGGATTATTGTTTGAAGATATACATTAAACGTATTTACTGAAGCAATATTTCATTTATTTTGGTCAATAAAAGGTTTTTAATAATTAAAAACTGCAAAAATCACTGACTTTAACACTCGATCGCTTCCACACCACCTTTAAACAAATAAAACCTTATCATTTTTTTCATTAATATATTTGAGATATTTAACGTGAACTTTTTGAACCGACTGATTATACCAGCACACAACTTGTAGATTGACTTAACTCTAGAAAAGACACAACACTGTGAAAGGAGGTAACCTACATTTCACCCATGACAAATGTTTTGCCCATCGTGGGAATCTAACTCGGTATCCTAGTGTCGTACTTTACATAAATTAAGTCTCCCCCCCCCTGACTCACCTTTCTATCACGCCACTGTCTCTCTTGGTGATGTACATCAACCCGTGGATCGTAGAGTTCTCGAAGTATTCTCTTAAGACCTGATTAGGACTCATCTTTCCCCCTTTAGCGCCCTTCACCTTCGTAGCAGGACCAGGGACAGCGCCATCCCACGCTTGTCTGACGGCTCTCTTCATACCAAACGTATCGACTGCCCTCGGGCCAGTGGCGGAGCTACGACATTTTCATTCAGAGAAGATAAAATTAAAACTATTTTATTAGCACCGCGTCTAATTACCCGTTTTGAGTTGTACGCATATGCACTAATTTCTCTAATATGCTTGGGATGTGAAAGGTCTGATTTAAAGGATATGTACCCGCATCAACGTGAAGGAAGAGGGGGAAACCATATAGTAAAACACCCCCTCATCTTTGACAGTCCAGTCTATTGCGAGAATAACTCCTTGGACCATGTGACTACCAAAGTGGGTAACTAGAAAACTGATTATGTTGGCTATATATACATTTAGATATATTAATTAAGATTTTTAATTTTTAAATATACTAACAATATTTATTATAACAGTTTTATTATGCATATAACCTGAACGGGCAATGAGACGTGGTGCTAAAACAAATATTTAACACAAGTTTTGTTGTATTTAGACGAGGCGTATCCGCATTCCCACGGAAGGAGGTTCGAAAACCATTTGGGTAATAAAACAGCAAACTTAAACCCGTCCTTCTTAGTACTTAACACATAAGCTTAGTTAGTACATAAGAGTATAACGCAAACGGGTAGTAAAACACGTTGCTAAAAACAATGACCTTGATATTGGACGTGTTAATATAAAATTAACTAAACAGACGGTTTTATAGAAGCTTTACAATGGAAATGCCTCATTGGTACCTAACGTGTGATGAAATAGAATATGATCTATGGCGAGTAGCTTTTAAAATTTCATAAAACCTTTTTTTTTTTGCAAAATTATATAAATGTTTCTTAAGAAGCTACGTTTAGCTTAATTTTCTACACATAAACAGTTATTAAATGTGTAATAGCATTACAATTTTACTAAACAATTTATCATCAAATGCTGTAAAATTCTAATCCAATTTCGTGATTCTCATGGCTAATATTGAAGCAGTGTTTAGAATATTTTGTTTAGAAAATTAAACATAGTGTATCTACTTGAGAAATATTTTATTTGTTTTGTTCAAAAACAATTTTGTTATTAAAACTGCAACAACACTGACATTTACTAGGGCTCAATTTGTAACGTTTCACCCGCCTCGGTGGCGTAGTTGGCTAACGCGCTTGTCGTGTTGAGCCCGACTGATGAGGACGGGGAGATCGAGGTTCGAATCTCGGTCGGGTGAACTGGGGGGGGGGGGNATTTACTAGGGCTCAATTTGTAACGTTTCACCCGCCTCGGTGGCGTAGTTGGCTAACGCGCTTGTCGTGTTGAGCCCGACTGATGAGGACGGGGAGATCGAGGTTCGAATCTCGGTCGGGTGAACTGGGGGTGGGGGGGGTCCTAAATGGTTTTCCACTCTCCTTCCACGCCAATGTGGGCTCAATTACTCTAATTCTACCTTTCCAATTCCTAATCCATTAGAGTAATTAGTACTTAAAGCGTATAACCCGACGTGGTGCTAAATATTATTAAAATAAATGTAACGTTTCCCGTCACATGGAACACTCTGAAGATATTTAGCCTGGCCCGATAAAGGTGGATTTACTTATCGTGGTACCATGCCCACATTTGTCAGATACTTCCAGTGATGCTCGGACGTAAACATTGCCCACTTCATCCACTAGAGCGCTTTATAAAATCCAACGGCGCTATGTATAATCTGTGACCTACGTCATAACATGATCGTTGAGTTGGTGGTTTTGCAAATGAAACAAGTTTCGTGTCGGCTGTCCAGCGGTACGGTTTCTTAAGTGTGTGTTGGACTTGAACGCTTGTGCTGAGAAGACCCTCTGTCTCCGTTGCGAGGATTTGGTGCTGATATTTAGTGGCAGTGGAAAGGTAGACCTTTTAGTGTTATTTAATTACTATAAAGTATAATGTCGGTTATAAGTTTCAAAGTTGTTTTACTTTTCGTAATGTTTACAAATTTCACCAGTTCTAATGGGACTTGAATGAAATAATCTACCGGTCATGCAGGGTGAAAACTACTTGGAGTAAGACCATTTAATATAACAAACCCTTTGATCTGATTGGATTAAGTGTTATGTATGATAATAATATTCTATCTAAACTGTGATATTTTACTAATTTGTGTCCGCCATGGATATATATATTGGGCCAAGTTGGGGAATAATACTTGATGTCCACAATTTGGGTTATCACTCGGTGTTACTATGTAGGATTATTAATTTGATCACTTATAACTTCCCCTAATTAGCACTATCTGTATGATAACTTCATAAATATACCAGAATATTATATTTTCATGCTATTTATTTTTAACTATTTACCTAAATGTCAAGTCTGATTGTTTTTTGTAAAACTAAATACTTGGATTATTGAGGTATTAACGGTTTTTAAAAACTTTCTTAACAGGATAGAATGCCCCGCATTATTTTGGTGGAAAATTCAAGACCCCCTTTTTTAGTATTATTTTATATAAAAGTTTATACTTGATGGTAAAGTCATTTTTTTAAACTTATTATATAATAAATTTCAGTATCGTTAATTAAATCTGGTAATTGACCTTTAAAAAGGGTTACATTTATTGTTGGATTCATACTATTTATACACGTGGTTTGAAGGGTTTCTGACTCGGTGTCTGGGGTTTATTTACCGGCCCGTGTTCTTCCAACTACAAACCACATCCGTGGTACTTCTTCAGTGGTTGCCTACCCCTGACTGGTGACCTGAGCCACTCACGAGTGAAGTTTTGTTGAGTTGCATAACAACTCGGATACCCTTGAGGTTCCGCGTGGAACGTATGGTCACGCGTGTCGCCAGACTCACCGAGACCGATAAGTGATACATTATATTCTTTCTCTAAACTTAACTTCAAGGATGCTGACATATAAAGATTGACTTTAGGTGGAACTATCAGAGGTAGTGACCGCTAGTGACTGTCGGCGAACCCGTGTATATGTATCTATACGTATATATATGTATATAACATGAACATACATTCCTATTTAAGATAGCTAGCCGACAGTTTATTTTTGAAAAGTTATATTAAAATTATATTAGAAAAAAAGAGCATAAATTATTATTTACAATGTAAAACACAGCTTAAATATACTAAAGAAAATTGTATAAGCCATTTTTAATACAAACTTATTTTCAAAAATAAGTAATCAACAAAATATCCTTTGTTTTCAGGTAAGAATAAAATCAATTTTTTTTTAACTTTATTTATGACCATATATTATCTACTTTTTGATTTTGAACAAAACTCATCAAACAGTTTTGTCTGTAACACTAGATACAAACTGACTTGGGACATAACTAATTGTAAGACACTCTTTTTATATATGAGGTCATATAAAAACGTAAAAATCGGCCATAATATTGAGATCAGAAACTTTCACTATTACAAAAAATTTTCTATAGGTACAGGGTAGAGTTAACAGTTTAAAGCAAAAATATATTATGAATGGCCGGTAAATTTGTGACGTAATCAGTGAACACATTATTAGAGTCCTTGTAATAAAAAAAACTAAGCACTCTTTCAAACAAAAACTGACCTATAGATAACACAACGAGATCGTGGTCGTAAGTTGGTGGATTTCTCTAAGACACCTCCCTAAAATCTGTCTTGTTTAAGTCAATATTTTAATAATTTAACTATTAAATTACAATAAAGCCCCATGGCTGACTCACTCATTGACATAAATGTTTACCCACTTCCAGATGAGCTAGAAACTTGAAATTTGGAAAACTTATAGCTTCTAGCCTGTAACACACTGGAAAATTCCAAAAAGTTAAACATTTAAATTTTTAACCCAAGAAAAAATAATAATGGCGGAGCAACTTTAAAGTCTCTGCGGACCTTTCTTAGGAGGTTTGTTGTGAAGTAACAAAATGTCCTATTTGATTTATTTTGAATGTTGACAGTTAATACCTGTACATTAAATCCGAAAGGAATATTTTAATTTTATAACAATCTTTAAAAATAATGGTTTGTTGATGTGCTAACCATAATATTATGATAACAACGTAACATAATAATATTTATGGTGTATCATAACGCTAACTGTTTACGCTAATATAAACCCAAACGTAAATAGTTTCTCGATAGTTCATCTACGTAAACAAAACTAATTATTAATTAAAAAATATATATATATAATTAGTTTTGTTGACGTGGATGAACTATCGAGAAACTATATACATATATATAAATCCCTGAATTCATCCCAAAACATCCAACGAACGATTAATTGCATAACAATGAGTGATGCAAAATTCCTAACATTTCATTGATGCCACACCATAAAACGATTTTGAATACCGATGATATTTTGTCAATTTTTATCCCAAATCGCTATAATTCAGATATTCACTTCCGATTTAATATTACACACAAGGAAAATAAGTCATATTTATATACCTACCGTTGATTGAATATAAATATGAACTGAATGATATAAAATAATTGGTTTCACTCCCTTACAAAACACTACTTAATGTTTGAGAAAACTGGCTGAGTGCTTTATGCTTACTTCTCTTGAATATCGAATGGAAGCTTTGAGCTTATTTTTTTGCTTTCCCTCACAGATACAATACAATAATAGCAATGGGTATATCGTATATACTTAGTCACTAGTGTGATTGTTGTTTTTGAACTAAGACTAATTGGTTCAGTGCAGTTGTTTTCGTTGGTTAATACTTCCTTTAGTTTCCTGACACTGACCTTAATTATATTGATTTAGAGGGAACTTTCATTTCCATTAATTTTATTTAACATCATGCAAGGCCACTTGAACACTATTGGCATGTAGAGTAGATAAATAATTATGTTTTTCTCTACTGTACTTTATTTTTTATTTTACTAGATAAGTATAATACATTTTTTTTTTACACTAAGCTAAGCCAGGATATTTTGTTTTCACCACATCTCATTACCCCTCCGAGATATATATATATATATATATATATTCTCATTGATAAATAAATATACACAAATACATATTATATAAATAAATATAAAATACATATATATATATATATTGTTTATACATACATAATACACACAATATAGTATAAATAAATATAAATAAATGTTCACAAATATATATTTATATATAAAATACATGAATACATATACAAGTTTATACATAAATATATGTATACAATCATATGGATATGTACATACATATATGCATAGATTATGCATACATATACATACACAAACATAAATATATATTAATATATGCATAGATTATCCATACATATACATACACAAACATAAATATATATTAATATATGCATATATTATGCATACATATACATAAATATATATAAATTCATACACAGTATATATAGATACACAAACATACATGTTAACCACTCGTATGTGGTCGAAATAAAGTAGTTAAAATGTAAAATAAATTTAACCACACTTGGCTAAGTAGAGTAGAAAATTAATTTATTAAAAATATGCCATAAGTAGTCTAATCGTACGCCCAGTCAGGATTTAAATATTGACCTACTCTTAACTAAAAAACTCTATGAAATATTCCATTCCACATCTTTAAATAAGGTCTAGTGAAAAAAAATAGAGCGTACACTATATTCATTTTGAGTGTATAGGTAAAATAATACTTCATTCACAACTCTCTCTAACTTTCTTAATGCATCGATTATGAATTGATGAACATCTTTGGAATTTGGTAAAACACATTCATCTTCTTGAACACGAGGTTTGAAAAGGTGTAGTATGTTTTGAACACGAAGAAAATATTTTGGTTATTGTTAAAAGATTTACTAAAACCATAAATCTGTAAAATTCAGTAAGCCCTTAATTGACGAGAATAAATTTAGTGTGTTCAAAAACAGGCTGCTAGGGAAGATATTTGTTCCAAAACATGATGAGGTTGTTAAGGAGTGAAGTAGGTTACATAATGGTGAGATAAACCTCTTGTACTCATCACAAGACATTGTTAGGATATTCAAGTCTCGTAGATTACTGTGGACCGGATATGCAGTGAATGGAAGAATCTAGAACATTTTTCAGGGTATTGACTGAAAATCCCAATGGGAAGAGACTATTGGGAATACCTAGACGCAGATGAGAGGGTAACATTGGGATAGACCTGAAAGAGATAGGGTGTAATGAGGTGGACTGGATATAACTAGCTCAGGATAGAGTTAGGGTGTAATTAGATGGACTGGATGGAACTAGCTCACGATAGAGTTAGGGCGTAATTAGATGGACTGGATGGAACTAAGCTCACGATAGAGTTAGGGTGTAATTAGATGGACTGGATGGAACTAGCTTACGATAAAGATGAAGTAATGAAGGAATGTGGATATAACTAGTTAAAGATAAGATAGGAAGTAATGAGGGGGATTGGATAAAACTAGCTAAAGATAGAGATGAAGTAATGAGGGAAGGTGGATAGAACTAGTTAAGGATAAGATAGGAAGTAATGAGGTAGACTGAAGGGAATTAGCTTACGATAAAGATGAAGTAATGAAGGAAGGTGGATAGAACTAATTAAAAATAATATAGGAAGTAGTGAGGGGGACTGGATAGAACTAGCTCAAGATATATATGGGAATTAATGAGGGAGGGTGAATGGAACTAGCTCAAGATAAGGATAAGTGTAGTACTTTTTTTTAAGTGCGTCAATGAACTTTCAATTTGCTATTGACATAGAGTAAGTAAACCCATTCCTAGTATATGGAATCAGAAGAAAATATCGAAACCCGTTTTTGATAATCGAACATAAATTTTAAAATTTAGGAGGTCAAAGACGTCAGGAAAAATAGTAATTATCAAGGAACTTTCATATCAAATTTCCAAATTTCCTGCTGTTTGTGCAGCAGCTCATCTGCAGAATAATTCTTTGTCCACATCAAAATGGAAACCATAGAGTATGATTGTATATCAGTAAATAAATTTATTTATCTTTTTTTAAAACTAATAAATGCCAAATTCTTACTAAAGTGGTATGACGCATTAAATAAATAGAGTTGGTGGAAGTATCGTTTTAAATTTTTCATAGTGATATGTAGAGGGAAAATATAAATGTTGTTTAAAGTTAAGAACTGAAAACCCTAAAGTATTACATAAAGCTAATAATCTTTGAATAGTAAACAAACCTCCGGCCAGAAAATTGATTGCGGGTTCATTTTATATTTAACTTTTACAAATACAATTTATTGGATAGTATATTTTAGTAAGAAATTTGCAGCCATTGCTGTGATGGTTCTCTGGTTTTTAATATATTTCTACGTAAAGTCATCTGAGCTGTAATTCACTTTTAATGAATAGTATAAATACTTATGAAATAATGCCATGGTAATAATCAAAATAATAATCAATGGTTTCCATCAGTTTAGTAAAATGCCTCCATTTTTCTTTATCTATTCAACTGTTCTTCCTCCTTTAATTATTACCATTCTTCTTTTCTCACTTGCACACTTCTGTTATTTGCTCCTCTCATCTATTTCTTGACCACCCATGTGGTGATTTTCCTACTTATTTTATTTGGCATCCTCTCATTTTCAAAGCTCATATAATGCTCATTCCATCTCACTCTTGCTTTCTCTACTATCTCATGCTACAGTTCCACTGAAATAAAATGTCAAGGTTTACCGCAAATAAATTTAAAGCTTAGTATTTTCAAAAGGTTTATTCTTACCCAAAATTGTACTATGTTAGAAAGGTAATTGAAATGTTGACAATACTCGCTATAATCCGAAACCTTAGTTCAGTCGGTAGCGTGTCTGTATACTGAGCTATGGGTACCGGGTTCGGAAAGGCTGGAAAATTTATCGTTGGTGAAATGTGGGTTTACCCTTTCACAGTGATGAATTATCGTCCGAGGACTGGATGTTGTGCCTGTACTAGTCTTAAGTTAGATTTTTTTAAAGGCATATGAGGCTATGACAGGCCTAGCCAGACGGTAGTGTGAAATATATTTCTTGAATCAAAAACTGTCACAGGCCGGAAACGGTAATGGATGTAAAACAAAAACCAGTAGACCTACTGTCTATAACACGCAGCAGAATGTTAGTGAAACTTTTTATTTACCAAGGCCACTTCCGTGCGCTTGGAAAACAACAGACATAATAATAATAGTATTAATAGTAATAGTATTGACATGTTTATTCTATTTCATGTATGATACATGTGATGTCATCATTTGTGAGGTTTTGTGGTCTGAGAAGGCAAGTGGAGGGTGAGGGGTTCTAATTGCTTCTCTTTAGTAGTTGAGATTCATTTTCAAATTTAATTTGATTACAATTTAACTTTAGAATGGTTAAAAAACAACTGATAGTGCAAATTAGTTTGGAAATAAATTCACCATGAACAAGTGAGTTTCTTTATTAATTTGAGAATTTGGCATTTAGTATATTTGTTTGTTCCATGATAACTGTTATTATTATTATTATTATTACTATTATCATCGCGTCTTACCACCCACTCTGGTTATACGCACTTATGCTAATGTGTAATGGTAGGGTGATTGAGAGATGAAAATGGAGGACTTACAATTTGACGTGGGATCCGAACCACGATGGAGGCCTGGCATTTCACGCGTTCACAAGTTGTGATTAATACACCTCTTGTCAAAGGTGAAGAAAAGGTTTGGCAATCAGATAAATCTGTGCCAGAACCGAGGAGGGAACACCGGACTCTTATCACAGAAATCTGACAACTTACCCCTGGACCACCAGGTCACCTCATGATAACTGTTAGTTGCATGGACCTATTTTAAGAATTTTCTTTGAAACTAGACCGAACAATGTATATAGGCCTACATAGTTTTTCAATCTGATTATCCAGTTCTAGATGTCAGTCATTCAAAAAGGTGATTTGAATTTAAAATTCTTTGCAATCGATTGAGTACCTAGGATTATGTTTAATTTGTTTTGACACCTATTGCGAGACTGACGTCTTAAACTATGATGCCATAATAACCATGAAAACTTTTTCTCTTCATTAGAAAAGTTTGTTATCTAATGCCGCTACAACTGTTGATATCACCTTGTGAAGAAATTTAAACTATGTTTGTTTGTACTAAAGTAATATTTTATTTTATAAAAAAGAGAAATTTTTCTATAAAAACTGCTGAAACAATAATTGTCATCTTATCAGTACCTGTGTGTGTGATTTAAGGCGTTGGACTCGACAAATACCTTGTATACATTTGATGGAGAGTTTGGGGCTAGAATATTGGTTTGGTGATCTGTTTATTTTCACAATCATTGTTTTTAAATCCTCTCTCCAAACTAATGCACTTTAACGTTTTGTAAAACTACATTCCTTTTCTCCTTATATCGATAGAATAAATCACACTTGTACAATTAATAGTACATTAATAGATACACTTTTAAAAGGGAAGCGATCTTTAGGTTACGGACATAACCACATAAATTATCATATTCATAAATTTTGGGGAAAAAAATGACACTAGGATACGGGAATAGAGCCCGGGACCCTTAAATTGGTCCACCACATGTCTATCACAGACTCTGCCCTAAACTACGAGATAAAAATAACCTTGAACACTGGAGGATTCCTGGTTAACTCAGTGGTCGAGAATTGACGTGCTAAGTTAAATTTCTCCAGGTTCAATTCCCATTTACAAGTGTAATTTTTAAAACATATGGCTATGACTCATAAATCAATGTTATAGTAACCATTGAGATAAATTTATAAATTTTTAAATAAATGTGTTTTGGTCCGAAATTCAAATCCTGGACTTTGGTGGTTAAAAATCAGCCAAATTATTTATTCAAATTATATATGATTTCGTTTACTCATTCTATTAATCGCCGACATACTTGGACCAAAATATAAAAAGTTAAAATCCCTTTTTTAAGGATTTATTTTTAAATCTACTAGCTAGGAAACATTTAAATGATCAGAAATCTTACTAGTTTCTGTAGTGCTTTTGACTCGCAATTTTGGGGGCTTAGACCGTGTGTTAAACTAGTCTAGTATGGTTTTATGGTGATGGGTATGTTGGGGTTTGAGTACTGGTCTGGTTTTACTTTTACTGAGGCCTCTTAAATTATTCCTAATCTCCCTTCACCTATAACCGGGAGTAATGCCTTTCCACATTTTAACTTTCTCATACTTTACCTCATTAGTGTAATTATAATGAGAGCTCGGAGAGATATTTATACATGGTACCAAAAAAAGGGCCCCTAGAGTTTAAGTTTATATATTCTTTAGCACAGCGTCTTATTACCCTTTCGGGCTATACGCCTATGTACTAATTAGGCTAATGAGTTAGGGATGAGGAAGGTTTAATTTAGAGGAACTGTACCCACATTTGTGTGGATAGAGAGAGAGCGTGGGAAACAATTTAGAGAAAATCCCGGTTTAATATACCCAATGGAAGGTGAACCACGATATGCACATCATAGCCGGTTTAGTCTATTTCGAGAGGGATTTTTTATTATTATTGTTTGCTCTTTAATTGAGTGATCGAAATTATATATTTTTTTCATTTATTTAAGGCATTTAACGTATTTAGCGTGCACTTTCTGAACCGACTGATTATATCAGCACACGACTTATAAACTAACTTAAGTCTATAACAGACAAGCATCCAGCCCCCAGCCCATCACCACTCGTAAAGCTTTCGGTCATATCAGGAATCGAATCGGGGACCTTTATATCAGTAGACATAAGCTATCAATTAATCTAAGTAGTGTCCGATCGAACATTCGGCTTCGGCCACCTTTGGTCATTGCACTTTCGGAAAAATAATCGGCTTTGACCAAAATTAGACATAAGGTTTCGCTGAAGCCTAAGGTTCATTTTACTTACTTTACCTAATGTACTCTCGTGGATGTGACGCAGTAGTGGTCACGTGACAATTGACAACTGACAAGACACTACATGTTGTATTTAGGTGATCAGTTGATAGACAAGTCAGTAGTCAGTAATGACAACACATGACCCGTGTTTACTGTAGTCTAGTGTTACTATCCCATTTATTAAATACTTTCCCCTGAAACCATGGCTAATGTAATTAGTTATTATTACATAAAATATAACTGGTTAACTTTTTTGTACGGGACTGGATGGCAATAAAAAATAGTTTAGTCACTTTTTCAAATACAAATATTAAGAGTAAGTGATTTGATATTTTTGTCATACTTTTGTTTTGTATGTATATAATTTTATATCACAATTTTGGAAACGTATTCTCTTTTATTTTATCAACAATAAAAAAAGGTGACATTTTATTTAAATAAACACGATCTTAAATTTTAAATGCAACAGAAATGGCATTATACTTAAAAATACAGATTTTTCACAATATATGGGAGTTCTTCGGCTTCAGCCGAAGGTGAAAAAGGAAACGTATTTTGGCTTCGTATTCGGCCAACAAAATTATCTTTGGTCAGATAATAGATTTAAGGCGTAAGATGTTCATAAAGTGATCACTTAATATACAAAACAATACTTTTTTTTTGTCTAAGTCTAATTACATTATCATACGTATCAGAGCACCAATCAATTTTTAACCTATTTAGTTTGTAAATTGGTTGGAGGCTAATTGATCGAGTAATTCCGAACTAATTATCCCAAAACAACACTGTTTGAAAAGGTTTGTGTCAAGTGGAATAGAGATTGATTTAAAATTAAATATGTATATAATATTTCACAGCAGTTCAGTATCGTCGATATTTGGAATACACTAATATTTTAGCTTGGTGGAATGGAATAAAAAATATCCTCATTGCATTAATATTTGAGAAGAAACAGACGATTGAAATTTGTCTTTATCTGTCTTTTATTTGTTCTTACAAAAGTTATTTAGAGTAAAATTATTATTATTATTATTATTATTATTACTATTATTATTAGCACCGCGTCTTACTACCCGTTCGGGCTATACGCACTTACGCTAATGTGTAATGGTAGGATGATTGTGAGATGAAATGGAGGACCTACAGTTTAACGTGGGATCCGAACCACGGTGGAGGCCTGGCATTCCCCACATTCACAAGATGTCTTGTCAGAGGTGAAGGAAGGGTTTGATAATCAGATAAATCTGTGCCGGGACCGAGGATTGAACCCCGGCCGCCAGCACAGAAGTTCGACACCTTACCACTAGACCACCAGGTCACCTTAGAGTAAAATTAATTCACCAACTGACTACAACAAGAATTTAAAAGTAAAAAACAAAACAAAAACGAAATATATTAACAGTACCAGCTGACGATAACAATGCTAGATAAATTTGATGAATGTTAACAGAAAAATGGTTGTACTTTCTAAATGGCACTTGGACTCTACATAGCATTGATTACGTTATTATGTAGATCATATACAGATATCAAACATGTGTTTATATAAAGTGCATGTTAAATACCCCAATTGGAAAATAAGCACAAACAAGATAAAAATCCATAATGGTGGAATGTTTCACATTATAAATACTGGATTCTCGGAGTAAACATTTATTTAAATGTAGTTTATTGATATGTTTTGATAATCTTAAAGTGTTTAAAAATGATGTAACTATATCGTTAAAATAAAAAACACTATACTACCTTTAAAATACTATTTTAATCTATTTTCATGTATTCATACGATACCTATACCTTCTGATTCAGCTGTAATTTTTGTTATATCTTGTAAAGCTTGGTGAATTTAAGATAAATAAAATTTATCAATGTGAACCTACTCTTTTATTTATATTTATATATTACCATATATTCTTTTGTATCGTTGCGATAATTATGTTACAGCTGTATATAAACCGGATAGTTCTGTGGAGTAGCATAAACTAAGTTTACCTTAGTTCAATTACCGTACTCAAGATTTCATATTTAAAAAGGTTTCCTTACATTTACACATATTTTGGCTGTATTCATTAGTAGAGCCTCGTAAAATTGGTCTTATGTTTAGTTAAATTTCGTTTTTTAAATGCCATTCCTAGGTATTTATTCAAAATTACATGTTATCTGAGGTGTTTAAGTATTATTTACATATTGAGACAATGTAAAAGAATGAACATTTATTATTGAAACCTTATATATTTGCTTTAAAATTATTTGCCGTATTTGTATGCATATTTCACAATTTTGTAGCCTAGAGTTAACTTATACTACAACAAAATACTAGATCAAATTACTGCATGGTCAAACTTTTTTTTGGATATATTTCTTCTTAATTTGTGTTTATTTAAAGATTATTTTCGTAAGAGCGGTATTATTTTGTTTTATAGGAGGATTTCGTGTGACAAAACAATTTCGTTTTATTTCGCTTTTCAAAAAACATTGTAAATCATATCTAAAAACTATCAGAGGCACTATCGTGTCTCACCATTTTTGAGGGGCTCTATTAATTAGTGTTTCATTTTACCATTGTAAGCACACTAGAGTGGCGATTATCTAGCCCTATGCATTATCCAGCACAGTTCACGTTGTTAAAAAGTGCGTTTTAAAATAAACCGATAAATATCCACAATCAAGTATCTAATGAATTTATTATTTAATCACCCGCCTCGGTGGCGTAGTTAGCTAACGCACTAGTCGTGTGGAGGCCGACTGCCGAGGACGGGGGGATCGAGGTTCGAATCTCGTTCGGGTGAACTGGGGGTGGTTTTTCCTAAATGGTTTTCCACTCTAACTTCATGCACATGGGGGTTCACTTCCTCTAAATTCAACCTTCCCAATTCATAAGCCATTAGCGTAATTAATACTTAAACGTATAACCCGAACGGGTAGTAAGACACGGTGCTAAATAAAATAATAAAATAACGTTATCTATTTGACTTTCTATTTCAAATTGTTGTTCTGGCTTTGTAACCGAAGTCTCATTTACATAATAAAGTAAGTTATGGTAGCGATTTTGAAAATTTATTTCTCGTTTAATTTTTTACTTTCCCCCTACAATTACTTTATTCCTATTTTACATCGAAATCAGAAAATGAGAGGATGTTATCAAAACAAAAGTTAAACTTTATTTGAATTTTTTCTAAAATAAGGAAATCCACATTAAAAACTATTTACACTTGGTTACCGTATTATCCGGATATTCAGCTATCCGACCCGGAGTGCCACCACTTTAGGCCGGATGATAGCGACTCTCAATGTGTATAATGCATACATAAACAAGCAAGAAGCTAGTAATTTATGGTACTTGTGTTTTGACAAGTGATGGTTGTAGTTAGGTGGGGAGAGGGAGGAATTACCACATTCGTCTGTCATACAAGCTACCCTGATAGGATCTAGACAAAGATGTTTGTCACCAGGGTTGTAATGGCGACGATTCATAATCCCATTGGGGATGAAACTTAACCAACTTGGGGGAAGATGTCAACAAAGTTCTTCAGTTTTGACTTGCCGCGAGGGAGGGGGGGAGGAGGGGGAATTTTGACAAGAATACTGAGTGAAAGTGCCAGATGTTACAGTTAAGTATAAGATCGTGAATACAAATGAATGTTTAGAGTTTTTATTATTCTATTAAATGATGTCTTAATACGCTACAGTACTTAAACGGGTTGTGAGATATTATTCAAGGATTTGTCGTGAGATTTTTAACACTTGTTTTATATTCATCACCACATAAAATACAAGATTATTTAAACATAAAATGGTATCCAAACAATTTTGGTTACAGGCAAACCATCCAAAATATATATGGACTCAATAACCAGTACATTTTCAAACCTTAAATATAAGTATATTCTTTAAATTGAAAAATGGCAACTGGGCACGGGAATCGAACCCGGAACCTTAGGCTTAGAATGCTCTTACTACTGAGCTATTCAGAAGTTATCAAGTTGTTATTATTATTATTATTATTATTATTAGCACCGCGTCTTACTACCCGTTCGGGTTATACGCACTTACGCTAATATGTAATGGCACGGTTATTGTGAGATGAAATGGAGGACCTACAGTTTAACGTGGAGTCCGAACCACGGTGGAGGCCCGGCATTCCCCACATAGGTTTTCATAAATTAAATAATGGTGTTGATATATAGTAGACTGTGCTAATAACAGGCACAGGTCGAGGCAAATAGGTAATGATCAATAACAGTACAATAAGTTTTAGTAGTAGTATATGTTTATATTCCAGAAAGTTTATGTGTAGAATTTTTAGGTTAGCTATATAGAAGGGTGACCTGGTGGTCTAGGGGTAAGGTGTCACCTTCTGTGCTGGGGGGTCCGGGGTTCAATCCTCGGTCTCGGCACAGATTTATCTGATTACCAAACCCTTCCTTCACCTCTGACAAGACATCTTGTGAAATGTGTGTGAATGCCAGGCCTCCACCGTGGTTCGGATCCCACGTTAAACTATAGGTCCTCCATTTCATCTCACAATCACCCAACCATTACACATTAGCGTAAGTGCGTATAACCCGAACGGGTAATAAGACGTGGTGATAATAATAATAATAATTAAATGTCAAAGTGAGTCGCCGGCAAAGCCACACTGAATGTCAATAAAACCATAAAAGTGATTATGTTGTTAAATCAATCTTATTTAAATAAACATTTTCTTCGTATTAGATAAAATATTCAAGTGTTCTTTATTTGGAAATAATAATTAGTTTACTTATTTTAAATTAATAATTTTTTATAACTAAAAAAAAAAAGCCGGGTATCGCCCCTAGTACCTTAGCGCCTTGGTCGACCCGATAGACTAAGGTGTCAGTTTCATATGGTCTGGACTAAAGATGATTGAGAAGTCAGGGTTCGAATCCTTGCCCGGCATACTGAGGTGGGTTTTTATTATAAATGTGGGTAAGTTTCCTTTGAATAACTGGCTATCTTACCCAACCCTACCTTATAAGTGTATATTTTCGGACAGTACAAATGGGTAGTAAGAACAAGCGCTGGTTATAATTTTTACCTGAGTTAAAAATAATATTTAAAATAAAGAATACTCTAGTTTTTTTCTAATTACTTGGGTAAAAAAAAATAAAAATCCCAATCCATTTCGTTCATATTTTAACAAACGTCAGTAAGGTCACGGGTTATAGTAATAATTAGTCGTGGTAATATAATCCCGAAGCAATTTATTTGGTCCAATTAAAGAGCACAATACCCGGGGTTGTTACTTCTATCTTCTTGTGGGAGAGTTAAATTATAATTAATGGCGAAGGCGTAGAATTGCGTGCTATGCATCCGGCGACGAGAATTCCGGACGAATAATTGGTTCCGTATCAGTCGTAGTATGGCCGCGTCGACAATATAATACACTTAATTTGTATATCTATAGTTTAAATAAGCTTTGTTTTATATAAATAGTAGTAACACTGCAGTGTGCATCAGACACGTGGGTGATGAAGAAAAGGGATGAGAGAAGGATACAGGCTGGGAGGGACAAGGATGGACAGAGGGAGCGAGAGAAAGCTGGGGGAGAGGATAGAGAAGGTGAGATTGAGGTGGTATGGACAAGTGAAGAGGATGGAAGAGGGGAGGATTACAAGGAGGATGGAAGAGGGGAGGATTACAAGGAAGATGGAAGAGGGGAGGATTACAAGGAGGATGGAAGAGGGGAGGATTACAAGGAGGATGGAAGAGGGGAGGATTACAAGGAGGATGGAAGAGGGGAGGATTACAAGGAGGATGGAAGAGGGGAGGATTACAAGGAGGATGGAAGAGGGGAGGATTACAAGGAGGATGGAAGAGGGGAGGATTACAAGGAGGGTGGAAGAGGGGAGGATTACAAGGAGGATGGAAGAGGGGAGGATTACAAGGAGGATGGAAGAGGGGAGGATTACAAGGAGGATGGAAGAGGGGAGGATTACAAGTAGGATGGAAGAGGGGAGGATTACAAGGAAGATACTCAAAATGGAGGTGGTGGGCGGGAGGCCAAGAGGAAGACCTAAGGAAGGGTGGGGGAGTGTGGAGAGGAGAGGAGGAGGAAAGCTGGTTGGAGGACAGAAGTAAATGGAGAGGCTCATGTTCGAGACAGACCCTGCTGGTGACCGGAAACTGTGCACGACGATGATTAGTAATATCGAAGTATTTAAATGGTTGATTCACTTCATAGTATTGTGGAGAGCGTAGTTAATTTTCTGAGTTTAATAATAATAATAATAATAATAATAATAATAATAATAATAATAATAATGGTACACCAGATTTTTTCTAAGTGTACTGTATTAAATTTCATTATAAAAAGATATGTGTGTTTTATTAAAGTATTTCAAAAGATTGCTTTTGTGAAGATGATTTTTTTTTAAATTTTATTTTATTTCGTTAAGATAATTTTCTTTATATACTAAAGTTTACATAGTTTTATTAAATTGTTGTTTTGTTTCTAAAATATTCTGCCAAGCCTCGTTCAGACACACTAACCACGCGATTCAAGATTCTTTAAGGTGGTGGGTGGCACGTCTAGACAAGTGTAAGAGATGGCGTGCCCAAATCCTCCTTTCTTCTTCAATGGTGTAAGCAAGTCTGGACTAGCAATAAAGCACAGAGTACTAAATATATTATTATGTGTTCTGTATTACGACAGGTCCATTACTTTTGTCAGTGAACTTAGACCGCCAATGCTCCCTGTCCCCTGCCTCCTTCTTCAGCTCCCAGAATGTCCTTCTTTCCTTCAAGTCATCCAATATTTGAATCCTCCTCCTTCCTAAGTTCCTCTTTCCCTCAACCTTTCCTTGTATGACGTCGTACAGAAGACAGTTACTCCTAAGGATGTGTCCGATTCAGTTTGTTTTGCATATATATATATACATTTTTTTTTGTTTCAAGGGGTCATGAAACGTCGAAATTTATAAAAAATCTCGAGTTCAATTCTTTTGACGATAACAATATTTTTCTTCCAATCTGTCGAAAGAGAAAAAAAAATTCAATAAAGAAATTTTAAAATGCGTGACTATAGTTAAACACTGTATACAAAATAAAACACACAAGATGTTTTTTTTTTTACTTGTACCGCAAGTTTGCGAATGTTCACGAATCTTCCCTCAGACGATGAAAGAAGAGAAACCCCCTACCCCCATTACAACCACACTCCCCTCCCCCCTCCCTTGAAACCCAAAACCCTCCCCTCCACGTCATTAAATAAATGATGATGCAGTGTGTAAATAATTGGAGGCAGCCGGCGAGCTCTATTCGGACCACTTAGTGGGTCTCTTTTTACACAGGTAGGTTAGGAGAGGGGTCAGGGGGGTCCCCTGACAGTGTTGCCTACCTTACCGGGAGAGATAATCGAGTTTAGACCACGTGAGTCATCTATCAATTTTACTACGTGCAGGGTTTGGTAAAGTGTTTTTTTAGCACGCGTGATACTGCGCTGTGACTAGCAGAGTCGCTTCCAGAATATTCTGGAATGTGTGTGTTATTATTATTATTATTATTAGCACCGCGCCTTACTACCCATTCGGGTTATACGCACTCACGCTAATGTGTAATGGTAGGGTGATTGTGAGATGAAATGGTGGACCTACAGCTTAACGTGGGATCCGAACCACGGTGGAGGCCTGGCATTCCCCACATTCACAAGATGTCTTGTCAGAGGTGAAGGAAGGGTTTGGTAATCAGATAAATCTGTGCCGGGACCGAGGACTGAACCCCGGCCGCCAGCACAGAAGTCCGACACCTCCTTAACCCTAGACCGCCAGGTCACCTACTGTTTGTAATATCGGATCCTCTTTATTTCAGAGGAATGTCGGGGATATTTTATGATATATTGGAGACAATACTTTTTCATTTGATCCACACGGTTATTTTTGGTTATGACCAATGAATTAGAGTAAGTATGGTTTAGTTAGACGCCTGGCACTACACACAAAGTAAACATCGAACGACTTGAACACACAGAACAATTTTCTTATGAAGTACCTTAAATTATAGCTATAATACCCACCTCGGTGGCGTAGTTGGCTAACGCGCGAGTCGTGTTGAGCTCGACTGCTGAGGACGGGGATATCGAGGTTCGAATCTCGGTCGGGTGAACTGGGGGTGGTTTTTCCTAAATGGTTTTCCACTCTCCCTCCACGCAAATGCGGGTTCACTTCCTCTAATTCAACCTTCCCAATTCCTATTCCATTAGAGTAATTAGTACTTAAAGCGTATAACCCGATCGGGTAGTAAGACGCGGTCCTAAATATAGGCCTGTAATCGTGTTATTCGTTTTAAAACAGTTAAATTCGTGTAAAAACTCGTTCTATCGCTTATGTGAATTTTGCAAGTCCCTACTAATAACATATTCCCCGATTTGGTAGCCTTGTAGTCTAACGCGCTACTCTCGCAGTAGACTAGACTGCCGATGACGGGGAGATTGAGGTTCGAATCTCGGTCAACTGTACTGAGAAATTTTCAATAAATATTTTTCTACTCTTCCTCCGCGCAAATGCATGTACACTTCCTATAAATATAAACTTCATAGCCCAGGTAATGATTACTATATAAACCCGAACGTGTAGTAGGATGCGGTGATAATAATAATAATAATAATAATAATAATAATAATAATAGCACCGTGTCTTACTACCCGTTCGGGTTATACGCCTTTAAGTACTTATTACGCTAATGGATTAGGAATATTGGAAAGGTTGAATTAGAGTAAGTGAACCCGCATTTGTGTGGAGGGAGAGTGGAAAACCATTTAGGAAAAAAACCCTCAGTTCACCCGACCGAGATTCGAACCCCGATCTCCCCATCCTCAATAGTCGAGCTCAACACGACAAGCGCGTTAGCCAACTACACCACCGAGGCGGGTCGGTGATAAAAAAGAAAATTAAAATGTTATCAATGTTTGCCACCAATATAATGTGTGTGTGTTTTCAAAAAGGTTCTTCCTATGTAAATTGGACTGTAGCTATTTTTAGCACATTGTAAATAGACTTTAATCTAACTGGGACTTGGACCTGTGCCTTAATTTAAACGCTCCGAACCATTATAACATTATTACATTTGAAATAAGCTTCATTTCACGAGTTAGTTGATAATTATTTGTGTTTTAATCAATGATTAGAGTATCGTATTAATCGACTAAGGATGCCTTAAGGGTTTTCTCTTTCTGAGATTCATTGACTGACCTTGCTGCGAAGTATTGATGGTCCTGATAAAGAGGAAAGTAAGAAAAATCAATAAATATTCATAAGTTAACTAGACGAGCCTTAGAATTTAAAATAATTAGATTAAAGCTTCAAAAATAATAAAAAATATTCACAACCAAGTGGCGAATAATAAAAATGTGATTTTTTTTCTAACTATTCAAACCACTTGAACAACTTTCACAGATGTTTATAAAAAACATCAAATAGTCCCCAAACTGTTTATATTCTATAAACGTAAAGGGCTCGTTCATTGATAAATAAGGCAGAGAATGAAGCTGCGAGCTGGCTTGACTTGATAGTTATACTTCCCGCAAAACAAGAGTGTACTAGAAATCACATAACTAAAAAACACACGGCGCTCTCAAGATTGAAGACCGAGATGTAAGTCAAAAAAAGTCTTGGACAAGATAAACACTTGTTTATTAAGATTTAACTTAATGTACATTTATCTATCAAAATACAAATAATTTAAATATTTTAAAATGAAAAGAACCCATCTTTAAAGCCTTTAAAGGCTGAATAACATAACCCCCCCTCCCCCGCATGTAGATTTGTTACAGTTTTGTTTAGCACCGCGTCTTACTGCCCGTTCGGATTATAGTTGTACGCTAATGTGTATATAGCTAGTTGTTAAAAGTTAGTTTAAAGGTTAACTCTTGAATAGGTCCTAAAATGTATTCAAACTAATATGATACTACTATTATTATTATAAATAATTCATTGAATGTCGAGTTGTACTAAATTTCGGCCCCATTCGTTACTTACTTTACCTTAACAATGGCGCGCTGAAAGCATAAAATAGCAAATTTGACGCCAAATAACTCAACTATATATATTTTAAATGATTGAATCACTATATTTTCGGGTGGCCTGCTGGTCTAGGGTTAAGGTGTCAGACTTCTGTGCCGGGGGGTCCGGGGTTCAATCCTCGGTCCCGGCACAGATTTATTTGATTACCAAACCCTTCCTTCACTTCTGACAAGACGTGTATTAATCGCAACTTGTGAACGTGTGGAATGCCGGGCCTCCACCGTGGTTCGGATTCCACGTTAAACTGTAGGTCTTTCATTTCATCTCCCAATCACCCTACCATTACACATTAGTGTAAGTGCTTATAACCCAAAGGTGTAGTAAGACGCAGTGCTAATAATAATAATAATAATAATAATAATAATAATAGCCTATAATTATACACGTGTTAAAATGGTGAAATAGCTTCTTTTTTTCTGTAGAATGACCCTAACAAACATCATCTTTATTCACTAGAATAAACCGTTACTAAACTTGGAGTTAAATTTTTTTTAAATATAACATTTTTTGAGCGTAAAACAATTTGAGATAATATCTTTTAAATTGAAGAATCTATGGAATGTAAACCATACAGTGCAGGCATAATAAATTACACAATGACGTCACACGTGATACCTAAATGTGCATTGAATCTTTCCTAAATAGTTTTAGCACCGCGATTTACTCGACGTTGCGGTTTACGCTTATCACGCGAATAATTTTAGGGATTAGGATTGGTTATATTCAGAGGAAGTGTACCCGCATTCGCTTGAAGGAAGTGTAGGGGGGAAGCCATTTTAGAAGAACCCCCCCTCGTTACAGCCGACCGAGATTCGAACTTTGATCTCCTCCGTCATCGACACTCTTAAGTCTACTTGGTGAGTAGTGCCTTAGGCTGTGCAGCCACCAAAGAGAGTATTTTTTTTTAGTCCAAAATAGTAGCGGTTGAAAGGGCTAAAATAAATTGTTTGGTATAGCCCTGGATATAAACCTCCTTTGAAGGTCGGGTGGAGTAATTTGTAAAAAGAATCAATAAATTCATGGGGGAACTTCGGAAAGAAAATAGAACACGCGAGAGTGGAGTGTAGCAAGGAACTTTCTCTTTCCTACAGACTGCACCGTTAAATGGGGTAGACTTGCCGTGTTGAGTAGTGTGTAGCAAGGAACTTTCTCTTTCATACAGACTGCACCGTTAAATGGGGTAGACTTGCCATGTTGAGTGGAATGTAGCAAGGAACTTTCTCTTTCATACAGACTGCACCGTTAAATGGGGTAGACTTGCCATGTTGAGTAGTGTGTAGCAAGGAACTTTCTCTTTCATACAGACTGCACCGTTAAATGGGGTAGCCTTGCCGTGTTGAGTAGTGTGTAGCAAGGAACTTTCTCTTTCATACAGACTGCACCGTTAAATGGGGTAGCCTTGCCGTGTTGAGTATAATGTAGCAAGGAGCTTTCTCTTTCATACAGACTGCACCGTTAAATGGGGTAGCCTTGCCGTGTTGAGTAGAGTGGGAAATAGAACTACTGAATGATTTATTGGCATTTTTGTTAGTACCACGTCTTGATACCTCTTAAGGTTATATGTACCAATAACGCTAGTGGGCTAGGAATGTAGAAGGTAGAATTTAGAAGAAGTGTGCCCACATTAGCTTGGAGAGAGATCGGGAAGATCACAAAAAAGTCACATGAAGCCCCTTTCATTTAATAAGGATTGAGTTTTAAACCCCAACCTCCGTATTAACGATAACCTAGTCCAGTTTGAGTTCACGCCTAGAAGTTCAATGCCGACGCTTTAGTATACACCCTACCTACAATAGGAGAGGCTGGGACAGCTAACAGAAGTTTCCTTAGCAAACATTTTCGGAAAGTAATATAATAAAATTAATATTATTTTATAGTAACACTGTATTATCTATAATTATATCCGAATAGGTTAACATTAGTTACTTTCAACCATTTGTTTGTGATATATAACTTTTAAATGGCTTTCACCAACTCTCCTGCCGTAGCTGGAGTATAGACGCATATGTTAAAAAAATTATATATAATAGGCATATCAAAATTTATGTATTAAAAATTAAAATATTATACGTGACAGTCAAACTATAAGTTGTATGTTAAAATATTATTTTCAAAAAAGATACCATAATCTATGTGTTAAAATATTATATATACTTTAGCATAATATGTGTTTAAATTACTATACATAGCAACTATATTATTATTATTAGCACCGCGTCTTACTACCCGTTCGGGTTATACGCTTTAAGTACTAATTACTCTAATGGATTAGGAATTGGAGAAGGTTGAATTAGAGGAAGTGGACCCGCATTTTCGTGGAGGGAGAGTGGAAAACCATGTAGGAAAAACCACCCCCCAGTTCACCCGACCGAGATTCGAACCTCGATCTCCCCGTCCTCAGCAGTCGAGCTCATCACGAAACTAGTGCGTTAGCCAACTACGTCACCGAGGCGGGTTGTGTGTATAACAATTAAATCATAATTTACAGGTTAAAAATATTATTTACACATAGTAAGTATAGCATGATATAAGTATAGAAAATATTATATATATTATTCATACTATAGATGATATATTTAATATTTTAACACATATATTTAAAATACTTTAATGTTGCGTATTAATAAAGCTTTACCTAAAATATAAATCAAATGTTAATATAAAAAAGTCATTTATATTTAACCTGCCTCGGTGGCGTAGTTGGCTAGCGCGCTAGTCGTGTTGAGCTCAACCACTGAGGACCGGGAGATCGAGGTTCGAATCTCGGTCGGGTGAACTGGGGGTGGTTTTTCCTAAATGATTTTCCACTCCCTCTCCACGCAAATGCGGGTTCACTTCCTCTAATTCAACCTTCCCAATTCTTAATCCATTAGCGTAATTAGTACTTAAAGCGTATAAACCCGAACGGGTAGTAAGACGCGGCGCTAAATAATAATAATTTATATTAAGTGTATGTTATATCACACGTTTAATTTAATTACATATGCAAAAAAGTAATTATATGTTTTGTGTCTCTTGGACCATTTTACGTCGCTATTCACCACCCCCCTTTTTCAAAAAAACTATTTTTTTTTATTTTTATATTTCAGCTGTTGTGACGCCTCGATGCATTATACCCCATTCCGGGTAAAACAAAATATAGAGTAAATGTTTGAACTTTTATTTCTTTGCTCGCTTGTACTGTTTATAGATGACCCCTGCTTCCTGCCACGACCTAAAACAACATTAATATCCATTATAAAAACACATTTCCAGCACTTGTACACGCGGGACTGGGGGGACATTACAATTCCCTACATACTCACTCGTGGACACAGTGTCTCTGTATACACACACACACACACACACACACACACACACTCACACACACTCACACACACACACTCACACACACTCTCTCTCACACAACACACTCACACACTCACTCACACATACGTATATTATTCCAACAGAGAAGAAACAGTCGCCTGACAGTTTATTTTATATTTATTTGAGGTATTTTAAGGGAACTTTCTCTGAATTGAAAGATCATATCAACACAAGCCTTATCAACTAACTTAAATATAGAACAGACATACCACCCAGCCCCCTGCCATTAATAATAATTATAGAATAAGAATTTTAATGAAGTAAAGATTTAAAAAAAATATTTATAGAAATGCGTTTATGACCAAAAAAAACTAAAACAAAATTCCCTATAAAAATTATCTTAAAAATTCGAAAGTAAATTTTTATTTCCTTTCAATATTAATTGAGAAAATAATTAGAGGTGCATAAAACAAAACAAAAATTAAAAAAATAATATTATTACGGTTTCTGTAGAAACGTAAATTCTGTATTTTACTCTCCCATATATGACCTAATAAAAATATACAAAAATACAACTTAATAATTTTTTATAATTTCTGTGTCAGACTATAGATTTATTGCTCAAAAATATGTCTTATTATAAAAAACACACCTTAAAATGCAATTTTTAAGCTTTCACTTCGTGACTCTGCCATTGGTTACGATGGGTGCATGCTTTTGGCTTTGAGGTAATTATTATTTTAACTAGCACTCCGTATCATCTGTTCGAGTTATACACATAAGTACTAATTACTATAATGTGTAAAAGGTGAGAAAGGTTGGATTTAGAGGAAACGTACCCACATTTGCGTGGAGGGTGGGTGGAAAACCATTGAGTAAAAAACACCCTCAGTACACCCGACCAGAATTCAAACTCTGTTCTCCCTATCATCGTCAACACAGTCTATTACATGATTGATGCCTTAGAACATGCGGCCACCGTAACAGGTATATTTTTCTATTAAAAATACAAAAATAAGCAAAATAATATCTCAAAAATAACAAAAAATACTTAAAATGATTGAAATATATTTTAAAAATGCCATATCACGTAAAAAAACAATAAAAGATTAAAAAAAAAAGAACCTTAACAAAGGTATTTAAATCATATTAGTTTCTTATTAAAAACATTTGTGCAAACTTGAACAACGTTCCTGATTTTTCTAAAATAATATGACAAATCATATAAATACTAGCCCTTTTCACCACTGTAGGCTGTCAGACTTTTGTGCTGGGGAGTCCGGGGTTCAATCCTCGGTACCGACACAGATTTATCTGATTACCAAACCCTTCCTTCACCTCTGACAATACATCTTGTGAATGTGGGGAATGCCAGGCCTCCCACCGTGGTTCGGATCCCACGTTAAACTGTAGGTCCTCCATTTCATCTCACAATCACCCTACCATTACACATTAGCGTAAATGCGTATAAACCGAACGGGTAGTAAGACGCGGTGCTAATAATAATAATAATAATAACTGTAATTATATACTTGAGGAATACATACACTCTTCATGAGACTCCATTGTAAATGGTTGTATAAAGCCAATGTCGTCATATTACGCCCCTACCTTGGAAAAAATTGTTTTCTGCGTCCTCGCCTGACCCAATAGATTAAATATTAGTGATTCTTTGTATTAAACATAGTTAATAAATAAAAAATAAAAAATGAAAAGGCGCGCGAGGGCGTAATATGTCACAAACGCACACATCCTTCAGCCCATGTGCTGGCTAAAATACACCAGAGCGCTTATAAACTAATTTGGCTATTAATATAACGTTAACGAGTCGGGAAAATACTCTATTTGATTAAAAATCTAGACTGGAACATATTTCACGGCAGTCTCTTACTTTTTATATGGCATTAGGAGCTCGAAAGTTCAACACCGCACTTAAGAAAGTACGCCACCTATCCTACCTGGAGCTTTTCTATCCAGTCAACCTCATTACAGCCTATCCCTACCCTGAGCTAGTTCTATCCAGTCCACCTCATTACACCATATCCTACATGGAGCTAGTTCTATCCAGTCCACCTCATTACACCCTATCCCTACATGGAGATAGTTATATCCAGTCCCCCTCACTACACCCTATCCCTACCCTGAGCTAGTTCTAGCCAGTCCACCTCATTACACCCTATACTTATCTTGAGCTAGTTCTAGCCAGTCTGCCTCATTACATCCTATCTCTTTCAGGTCCATTCTAATATTTTGTTTAGCATTACGTCTTACTACCCGTTCGGCTTATACGCTTATGTACTAATTACGCCAATGGTTCTAGGAATTGGTAAGTTTATATTTAGTGGAAGTGTACCTACATTTGTGTTGCGTAAGAATGGAAAACAAACCTCAGTGCATCCAAGCGAGATCGAACCCCGATCTTCCTGTCTTGAGCAATCTGGTCTTAACAGGAGAGTAGCGCATTAGACTTGCAGCCACCGATGTGGGTAAGAATAGCATTAATAGTTTGTATATACAGGATGGGTCAGAAACAATTGGACTATCAATGCTGAGGAAAGTGATGGACAACGAGTTGGGGTTTGTCTGACGTCAGGGAGAGCTCAGCTGAGTTACGTTATCTTCAAAAAGTTTAGTGCAAGTAGCCCCAACGGCTTCTTTGGTGCTGACTGACAGCTCACAGCTGACTTCTCACAGTCAACATTTAGGCAGATACAGTAGCCCCGTGGCTTCTTTGGTGCTGACTGACAGCTCACAGCTGACTTCTGACAGTCAACATTTAGGTATATACATAAATTTTGACTGTCAGAAGTGACAGCTGCTAAACACATGTTTTTTGCAGATCATATGGTTCAGCGTAGGGATACATAATTTGGTCTGGTAACTTTTCAGAGCTGTCCGTCAGCACCAAAGAAGCCACGCGGCTACTGTATGTAGTTTTCTATTATTTAGCTGGTGAATATTTACTGTTCAATTAAAGTGTTTGTTTTAAAGTTATTCATCTTCTAATGGTTTTGATCCCACCCTGTCATTTTTATAGAATTGTTTTTTTTAGTGTGTAAAACGTACAATGTACATGATTATTTTGTTTAACTATACATTCGGATTAAAACTAAATGGTGCCTACCTCACTATATTCCATTAACGATAGGTTTTTATCTGGATGACAGTTCGAAAATCATATCTTTAGGTTTTGGGTTGCCAACACTTGTAAAAGATCACAGTTTTGTTATAAATGTAAAGATCTTTAATTACCTGTTATACATTATACATTTAAAATAACGTAAACTTCAGTTTTCTCATACTATTTCATTTTTTTTAATAATTTTTTTGTCCAACTCGAAACAATATTTTAAACATAATTAAAAGTACTTATTTTTCGTTTTGGAACGTTACTGATTTTGTGTAATATAGTGCATACATCAATACCTTTTAATAAAGGCGTCGTATTTACTTGGAAAAGAGAAAATTGTTGCCATTTTTTTACATACAATACATGATTTTATGATTATTTTATCGTATTTTGAAATATTTAACTGAATAAAGTATTTTAGTCAACTGCGTGTCCGCATCATTGTAAAAAAACTTGTTTACCGTTATGTTCAAACATATGGTTTAAATTCGTCAGTCGCCATTTTGAGGCTATGTTCGTTAGAAGTTTTTGTGAAAGTGGTGTGAATATTTTTTTAAGTGGAATAAAACGATAAATAAACTTTGTGTCCGACCTAAAATAAATATATAAATAATATTGGCCTAAATTACTGTGGTTAGCTATCACGTTAATATATTACCATCTGTTTTCATTACAGTCATCCAAAGTGATAGATGTCAGCTGTTGGCGTAGTGATATATTAGGGATTACTTCTAGTAACATTTCGAGCTGTCATCCAGGTAAACTTAGCTCGTGAATGCCTTATACCTGCGGTCTTGGATGTGCTCTACGGTACCAAAAAATCTTGGGAAGCACCGCCTTAAACCATTCAACCACTGAAGATGGTTTTAATCCATATTGCGACTCCTACAAGTACACGGGACTTAACCTCTTACAGGGTGGACGATTCCCGCACACCTCTCCACTCAACAAAATGAGATTACATCGGAATATGCGAGCGTCAAAGCGGAAAAGCAACCACTTCACAAAAGAAGGATTGGGGGTGAGAGGTCGAAAAAAAAACACCTATTGATTATTTAGTGAAAATTGAAAATGTATTTTTACCTCCCCTCCCCTCTTATTGACCCTCTCCTCCCCCTCCTCACTTATCACCCCCTCTTTCTTTGACAAGCGTGCATAATGAAAAGCCCTCTTCAATCCCACTTGTAACAATGCTATTGTCAAAGGTGAGGTTCAGCAGCATATCGGTCTATCTCCTCAATTTTTTATTTATTGTTTTATTTTTTATTAGTGAGCGGATGTGGGGAAAAAAGGGGGGCATCTCGTTCACAAAACATGTGTTTCATATGTTGTATGTGGAATGCATAGTCCGATTTTCATGGAAAGCGTGTTTAAAAAAACAACAACGACATTATCATAGTTTTTTTGTGGTTAAAATTGATAACGTCTAAATAAATCTTTTATTAGTTTTAAATAACAGGTATCGATAAAAGATATCAAGAGTGACAGTTGCAAATGAGTTGACCTATGGATATGTGGAAGTATATCCAGTAACATTTTTAGCAGTCAGATAATGTACTTTTAATGAAAATTGAACTATATATACAATATCAGCTAACTAAATAGTATTGATTTATCAATTTTTGTAATTTAGATTTGTTTAGTACATAATACATCACTCGTAGCCCAGTAGTGGAGATATTATCCAGTACTAATGTACTAATAGTACATCCTTTACATGTCCTGATGAGATGAGGTGATGATGATAGTGAGTATGAGGGTGATAGTGAGTATGAGGGTGATAGCGAGTATGAGGGTTATAGTGAGTATGAGGGTGATAGTGAGTATGAGGGTGATAGCGAGTATGAGGGTGATAGTGAGTATGAGGGTGAATAGTGAGTATGAGGGTGATAGCGAGTATGAGGCTGATAGTGAGTATGAGGGTGATAGTGAGTATGATGGTGATAGTGAGTATGAGGGTGATAGTGAGTATGAAGGTGATAGTAAGTATGAGGGTGATAGTGAGTATGAGGGTGTTGAACCAATGAAAACCTTTACAACCTAACTTGAGCGTAACTAGCCCAACTCTGGTAACCCTTGGAATAGTTCCCTATTCTGGAAAATTAGCAATGGGACCAGTCGGGAATCAAACCAGGGACGTCTAGGTTCGTAAGCAGGAGCACTGACCATTATGTGATTACGTTATTAATCGTTTATTTTGTTCAAAATAATGAACGTCAATACTTTCAAAGTGTTTAAACTAAATTTTAATCATGGTAACATTATATTTAATAAAACATATTATTATATGCATTATATCAACGGTATAATTTTCTTAGGAAGGGCCTCATCTGACAGTCAGACAATTAATAGCTATAGTTTCTTCTTTCAAAAATCTTACTATAGATATATTCATTGAGAATGATTTATCCATGTACAATTATTTTAAATGTATAGGCGTATATATTGTTGTATTAAATGATAGAGTCACTTTTATATTAATTTTTGCTTTGAATATATTATATTTTATTAGTAGTGTAAATAAAAAATATTAAGTACAGCGTCAACCAGATATTGACTGGAATATATAGTTTGGCACTAAACTTTATGCATTACAAATGTATACTTTATATGTGGAACTTAAATAAAATCACTACAAGTACTACACTAATGTTTATATGTAAGAAAAATATAATATAAACTCAATACAATGTTATATCTGTGTATATTATATTAATATTAACTTTTTCAAGTTGTAATCTGATAATTTTAAAATAAGACATTTAAAATAAATGTTTTGTTGTTGGGTTTTTTATTATAAAAATTGCTTCTTGTAAATAAAGAGTTGAACACCTAAAGTTTATCTACGTATAATTAGGAATAAAACTTTGGTCCCTTTAGATTACTAACACATATTTTTATTTTAAGAAACATTTGAAAATAAATATCTTCTAGAAGAAACAAAAAAATTGTGTAAAAATTGTCATAAATCCAATAGTTCTTTGGGGATAGTAATTAATGAAGATAAAAAATATCTATCCAAAGCACAGAGCCAACTAAATTCTGGTCTACTTGTCTGGGAATCCCACCTTAATAGACTCAATCAACACTTTATGGTCTGGTTTAAGAAATACTTTTATCAAATTTGTTGATACAATTTCACTATATATCCAATATTCCCTTATCCATCCACCAGAAAAATACTACCCCAAAAATCATTCTAATGATCTAATAACAGATTATGATGGTTCCAATTTTAAAAAAATCAATCTTGACCTCTAAGTATTGGGTTTAAAATAAGGTTAAGTACGTGTCATATGATATGATGTTCACTTACACGTAACATTTCAGATGATAGGTTATCGATTCAGAAACTATCGTGGGTTTTTACTAGAAAGGTTCTTTTAGAAAATACAAACACACATTTTAACGGCCAAAATTGGTAGCATTTTACTATATTATTGTTGTTAAATAGGTAATTGATATTATTTATCAAAAAGGCAGTTATTATTATTATTATTATTGTTATTATTATTAGCACCGCGTCTTACTACCCGTTCGGGTTATACACACTTACGCTAATGTGTAATGGTAGGTTGTGAGATGAAATGAAGGACCTACAGTTTAACATGGAATCCGAACCACGGTGGAGGCCTGTCTTTCCCCACATTCACAAGATGTCTTGTCAGAGGTGAAGGAAGGGTTTGGTAATCAGATAAAAAAATCTGTGCCGGGACCGAGGATTGAACCCCGGCCGCCAGCACAGAAGTCTGACACCTTACCCCTAGACCACCAGGTCACCAAAAAGGGCAGTTAATTATCACAAGATTTGAAGTATGAATATTTTAAATTACTGTCAATAGCTTTTGTGAATGTCATGTATGGTACTTCATACCAGAATCCCACTATGCTTCACATTCATGGGTGGGTGGGTTAAGATTTCAATATAATGCATCAATATTATTACCTACTTATTACTTATTTGAAGTGCCTATTTAACGTGCACTTTCTGAACCGACTGATTATATCAACACACGAGATTTTCTATGAGCGAGAGAGAAATGGCCTACCAATTTTGTCTGGAAAGGTATTTTCACATACCTTCCAGGGTTCTTTTACAATCCACAATCGACATGGGACCGAGGCTTTACTTACCCTCCGAAGGAAGTTGTGTTACGGATTTTTATTGCTCAAGAGAAATCAATCGACCTCAGCTGGATTTGAACCCATTCAAAATTCGAATTTTTTTCTAAAAACTTCGTTTTGAAAAAAAGCTCAAATTTTGAAAACGAATTTTTAAAATTTTGACTTTTAAAAATGAATCTTCAGAAAACCTAACTAATTGAAGACTGAAATTAATTTTTTTTTCAAATCTCCATTGTAATGAGATTATAAATAATATCAAGGCAGAAGTTTATTTTTGAGTATTTTTTAGGCAGTTTTGAATTATTACTAAGATTTTATGTTAAATAAGTATAGTGGGATATGCCCGCCTGGTGGTATGCAACTTTTTGTACACGTAAGTTCTTATAGCTGCGTTCTCCGGCGTTTTTGTGTATATTTTAATATATTTACAACCCACTTCGGTGGTCACATTGTCTAAGGCTCTACTCTTGCAGTAGATTAGACTGCCGTTGACGAGGAGAATAAGGTTCTAATCTCAGTCGGGTGTGCAGAGGGTGATTTTGCAAAATGATTTTACCCCTCTCTCGCCACGTAAAAGTGGGTACACTTCCTCTAAATACAGCCTAATCCATAGAGCCATTAGTTTAATTAGTACATAAGCGTATACCCTAAAAAGTTAGTAAAACTCGGTGCTAAAAGAAAGAATCTACTAATAATTTTATAGGTAGTTTTTTTAAAATCATCTTTAGCTCAACAAAATTCGGGTCTTTCTGATGAAATATAAGGTTTTCCCCTCGCTACGGCACGGTGTATGTTGCGTGCTTCGTTAGTGCACGCGTGTCTCAGTGCGTGAGGGGTCGCGTGTCAAGTGTTCGCGTGTGTGACTCACCTCCGGTTTAATTGGACGCGTGCATCCACTTGGAGCAAACTTTCTCCCTCTTCTCGTTCAGACATTGATTTCATGTTGGACATTTTTTTTTTAATATTCCAGATGCAACCAAGTATATTTAGAGAGAGGGAGATAGTTAGTATAATCCAATATTCATAAGAAGGTTTCTTTTTTAGAAAATACGAAATATATTGTTTTGTGACCAAAATTGATAAAAAGTGACAGTTCAGATAACATGACTTACATGTAAATTACAGTAGCCCCGTGGCTTCTTTGGTGTCAACTGACAGCTCACAGTTGAGAGCTGATGGTTTTGAAAAGTTACCAGACCAAATTATGTATCCCTACACCGAAACATATGATCTGCAAAAACACGTGTTTAGCAGCTGTCACTTCTGACAGTCAAAACTTAGGGATATACCTAAATGTTGACTGTCAGAAGTCAGCTGTGAGCTGTCAGTCAGCACCAAAGAAGCCACGGGGCTACTGTATATACCTAAATGTTGACTGTCAGAAGTCAGCTGTGAGCTGTCAGTCAGCACCAAAGAAGCCA
>CABFVX010000028.1:0-76095 GCA_902151425.1 Timema shepardi
ATTTGGCAACCGGTAACAGAGAGAGAGCGAAGATAAATCTTTTCTCCATAAGACATGCAGTTCCCTCAGCTATGAAATTAGGTGTACCACAGACTGGGAGACGCTCGGATGGTTAATAGGAAAAGGCTAAGAAATACTACTGGTCTAGGTCGCGAGAGAAAATAAACAATTTTAATAGCTGTAAATTAAAGTTTCAAAAGCACTCAACAAGAAAATGCTTTTTAGGTAAAACATAGCACATTTTACTGAAATGAAACATAAATCCGGGTTCACGTCACAGTTAAACACTTAACGGCTCTTAAAGTAATTAAATACCGGTAGCCTTGTCTTTAATGTATCATAGGAAACGGAATATTTCCACCTTAAGTATACATAGTTTTATTAGACTTACAATAATTTACACACGCAATATGATTAAATGAACCGATTTAAATCTAAAGCTATCTAAGGAAAACATTTCCTAAAGATACTGCTTACCACGGTGCTGGAAAGAGTTGGAGACATCCATAAATCTTGCGTTATGGAGTATAAAGGTTTTTTCTTATTTACAAATACAAGAATATACACTTTAGTATCAAATAGATAGATGACTCACGCTAAAATGAGAGTGAACCTATCAGTTTCTCAATATAGGATTAAAAAAAACTATGCTTAAACTTTTTTGAATAAAATAAAATATTGTCAATATGTAAAATTAACTCATTTTCAACGACATTTCACGTGAGATATTACAGTTCTACTATAAAAGTAAATGTTATTAGAAACATATATTTAGAATTTCTGAAATAAATATAATTTTATAACAGCCTCACTCATAACAGCATAAGATAATTAAAATTGTTTTATACACTTTTAATCTTCAAAAGAAATATTACAGTATGAGAATCTTATGGTGGCGCTTACTTGAAAGTACATATTACTCTAACTTTGTGGTATTTCTTATGGAATATCTGCTCTGAAGCATCAAAACCAATAAAATGGGCCTAAATTATTTTGAAATGTTACGTTATAGCTTTATCGATTTTATTTTATTTTATTGAAGAAAACTATATTTTATTGAGTTCTACCCGTGGAGCGAGCTGCTTTTCGAAGAGGGAATGGAAAAAAACTTTACTGCCACGTGAGTGTCGTCGGATGGAGTGAAGGGCTATATATAATACAATGGACGTCGTATCTGAGCGAACTGCATCGCTAATTTTGAGAAACGGCGTTATCAATACACGTCTAAAACTTTCGACATGAGACATTTTAAATTTAAAAAAAATTGAGTTCCGCAATACTGCCACATGCTCATATACAAGTATCTCCATAAAACTTCCTTATTGCTAATTTATATTGTTGTGAAACATCCAAAGTCTTAGAAGAGATAAACATACCAAATCTCTTTTTACAAAACATTATATAGATATACTTTATGTATATATCTACACAGACAATCAATAACAATAAATTTAATAACAAACTTGCAGACCTAAAGTAAATACCCAGAGCATTCAGGCAGTGAAAGTTTCGTTTTCCTAAATGTTTTATCGTTTATAAAAATAAATTAAGTCACTCAATAAAAAATAAAATACAGTAAATAAGTCTTGATGTTAATTAATACCAAAATTAAACCACTTTTGTATGCTGATGATCAAATAATCATGTCTGATTCAGAAGACAACCTCCAAAGGGAAATATACACATTGAATAATATATTAAAATATTTTGAAATGAAAATTTCTTACTAAAATTCCAAGACTAGGGGTTTATTAGGACAATAACATGTACACAGCTAATTTAATAAGTTACTATAACCAGCGAATATGTTAAATTATTAACTTTAATATCATGTATAATACGGCGGTGAAAAAAGATATTCAATGCAAACTTTCCAAGCTTAAAGAAATCTAGACTTATTAAATAACGTTTTAGAACCAAATCAAATTCAAAGAGCAGTTCGTTTGAAAGTATACAACATTCTGACATTTTGCAGTGGGATAATATTAACTTCCAGAAAACCACTTGCAAACAGATTTTCTTATTTTTCTTTAGGAAATTAGTGTAATTCACATTGAAAAATAAAAAGTAAAGAACTTCAGATTACATCAGATTTAGTAAAAGTGAAAAATTATAAAATCAAATGGCTTAAACACGTCTAAAGAATAGATGACCAACGTATTTGATGAATTATATAATTCACGGATCAAAGAAATAGCGTACTAGTTGAGTCAAAGCTTTCATTGAAACTTCTAACTTTTTTATACTACAAAATTATAGTCTCTAGTTTTTATTATATAAAACGTCAATGTAAAAAAAGTGAAAAAAGTTTATAGATTTTATGAGTTGTAGCCTACACTATTATTTTTAATAATATAGCTATAACGAAAACATATTATAAGTGCCCTCATAAAACACCGAGTAAGTTGAGAAAACATTGCCTGAATAGATAGATCAAAGGCACACACATTATTTCACAGAAGTCGTTCAACTCGAACGCTACTATAATTTCTTACCTGTAATTATATGTCTATATATGCCATTTTTTGACGTCTCACTTGACATTCGTAAACACTCCTAGGAGAGTTCAAGCATGTGAAGGTGTGCAATTTCAGTTCTACATACCCGTTATGTCCAGCGGCCTGCATACGCTCAGACGTCCAACAATTGGATTAGATGGGACTTTTTTATTACTAGTTTTTTTAGGTGTGGTTAAAGTGGTAGCCTGGACGTTGGAGTCTAGACCTCCCAAACAACGAGGAGTCACATTGGGAAGTGTATCTCACAGGGGCTAAGGTTAATTTGTGTCCAGTGAATTGGTCTTGCTTAGCATGACCCAATCTGTATTGACTCGTGTGCCAATACGCATAGTTCAGCAAAATAATATTATGGTGAACGTTAATAGCACGTTTTTTAAATACTAAGAACAAGTTTACAAAATAGTTACTTGGATGGATGAGCTTGTTTTTGTCACGCAGGACTTTTGATGATGCAATTCAGGAATAAGACTTTATATTATGAATTTTAAAAACTCTTTGAAACTGGTTGACTAGAATAAAACAGACAGAAGGAGTCTCTGGTTCGTACTACACTTGTCTATCTCATTTGAAGAATATTTGTACATTACTGTTAATTTAAAAGCTTTTAAAACAGATCCTTATTCATACACGTGGTAATTATGTTTTGTCACTCTAAATAGTGTGTCAATTTACTTCATATTTGGAATATTTGCAAGATTGATGCATAAAAACACTCATAGGGCTATGAATAGATTTTCCTCTATCCACCAATGCTCAGGCAAATTTTATCACAGCATATCATATGTTTAACTGACTGATTTAGTCAGCATATAACTTAAAAACAACTTAATTCTAGGATAAACAACATACAAAAACTTTTATCTGTAAATTTTTTACTGTTAAAGATGAAGCAAAATTGTTACCACTGAAAGCTCTTGATGAAGGAAGCGCAATATTAAGGAAACTGAGGTTTATCTGATTTAATCATCATCACCATAGTGAGCTGTTCCAGCGAGAATTCAATCCAAAATATGTAAGTACTCGTTTATTAAGTGTGCAATGCTCACTTACGCGTTCAATTTACTATACTATTTAGAGATGACCTAAATATTTTGAGAAGGCTTAGTTGGTTGGTATCAATGATAAAACACAGAGACCGATAATTTCTTCATCCTCGGAGGAGTACCCGGGGGTTGGGGTGGCGGGAGGGAGTTCACTCAAAAAAGAAGTACCGTTTAATATTGTAATAAATGTCAATTGATATTTATCGCCACAGCTGTAGGAGAATATAAAGATACATTTTTCAAAAGGAGCTTAAGTGATAATATATTTAATAGAATTTATAATGTTATAGTTATAAATTAATCAGTGTTGATATACAAAAACAATGGAACTCATCAATATATTATCTTTGTAATATGTAATATTTGAGTGTTATATTTCTAATGGAATGTTGTTCGTATTTATTTTTATCTCAAGGACAATACTTGACTTAGGATTTTTCTGAAGTGAACCATTTAAATGGCGTTTAAAAAAGAGCGCACGCCCCTTTTTTAAACTGCAGATCACGGTTAGTGCTTCTTTTATTTCCTTTGTTTTTTATTTACTACGTGAACTGTGAACGATTAGGCAAGGAACAAAAGAAGTTTGTAATTTAGTATTTGGACTCCAGGATTTCAAGATCTGTATTTCTCTATTATGAGTAATGTTTTGGAAGCACGCCATGTCTACCAATAGCCTTAAGTGTTTGGTTCATTTCTAATTACAAATAAGCTATTTATTTAGATCCTGTTCTTTGATTTTAATGTTTAATCCACCACAAAAAATAATATAAGTGAAACACAATAAAGGAAAATCAAGTATTCTACTCTTGTCATACGGTAGTTAACTACTAATGAGTCCAACTTTTTTTTAAAGATGTTTGACCAAATAAATATAATCAGTCATTTATTCACTAAAATAGTTCCTCATAAGTAAAGGAGCAATACATAAACAATGGTCGAAATGTTTGATAAAAAAACAAGAAGAATAAAAAGTGAATATGTTTAGTGTTTTACTGTTAAATGTTTGAATAGTTGCGTTATCATTGTGTTTTTATACCTAGTTATTAGCACTAGTACTAGCTACAACTTAAATAAACAAGTTAATAATACACCTTATTTAAGACGCAAAGTAAGAAAATACTCCCACCCCCTTCTATAAGTAAAGCTTTATGTTTTAACATCATAGTTAAGACTTTAATAACACATTTGCACCTGGCTTTCTATCATGCATAAATCAACCAAATCCCTCTGTAAGTAATGGAATGGACTCAAAAATGTGGCAAAGAATAGGCTCAAGTGACGAATCTTTGTTGCGGCCCTATGCCCCAAATAATGAGTTTAAAGAATTTCCGTTACAACAGTGAAGGATTGGTAAGTTGCGAAAACCCTTTCCCTCGCGGTTTCCTTTATTTTTTTGAGTCTCAAATAAGAAGGGACAACATATAGCTAACCTAATATAATGCAATATGGTATCTCGCATTGGTGGTCACGCAGTCCCAATATACTGAATTGCCTGTGACTATAAGGTTGAGTTTTGAATCTTAGCAGGGTTATATTGGACTACTCTCATCATTGCTTTCAAATCAAATGAGGCCGTCAGTAGTATTGGTGTACAATTTTATTCAATTAATTATATTATAAGTTACCCGCATCAGTGATCGTAGGGTCACTCTAGCAATAAACTGGATATCCGGTGATGGGGGGATCAACGCTCGAAACTTGGTCGGGTGCAGTGAGGGTGAGTTTTCTAAAATGGTTCCTAACTTTCCATCAATAAGAAATCGAGTATATTTATACAAAACTCTACCCTCTTCGTCCCTAAATCGTTAGGGTAGCAATGTGGATGCACCAAACGGGTAGTAAGACACCAACAAATTAAATAATTTAATACTATGTATTTATATCCGTAGATCTGTAATCACGGGTGAGAATCAGTAACGCTACCAATACAAACACTACTGTTGTAATACCTAATCATTGATCTTCGGAGCGTCACAAAATCTCATTTAAAATATTATTACTAATTAAAATTTAAATTCGTATGCGTTTTATAACACTTTCCCTGTGAAAAAATAATACAGTATTGTGCAATCAGTAAAAACTTCCAATTATATTTGCAGCTATTACTTAAAACCACATCCTGTGGTGATCTATCTTTTTTCTCTCAATTAAATTAAGCTCTTCTAACCACAATCATTCCCTTAGGTTCTGTTGAAATATTATAAGCTATGTTTTTTAACCTTCTCTGTGTTTTATGAGTGGTCTCGTTTTTATCCTGTCTTAAATAAGAAAGGCCAAGAAACTATGTTGCCTTCCAGGTGGTGGCCAACAACAAGATATTTATGAACCATCAAAGACTGTCAGATCGTCGTAAGTCGCCAAAATGTTGGGGAATTTTTTTTGGGGCTAACTCTTCCTTTTTGATTAGCATGCGATGGTTATGCCTTATATTTTCTTTTTCTTTATTCACTAAATTCATCTCAAGGAGCTTGAATATTTTAATTACAGGCTCATTAAGATATGATGAATTTGAGATTATAAAAAAAAGAAAGAGTAATAAATAATTGATAGATCATACTTTATGTCTTATACTAACGACTAACAATTTATGTATCTTCTTTATTTATTCCACTCTGTCCACGTAAGAGCAGTGATCCCAATTATTTTTACAGCGTTAGTTGCTTGAGAGGAAATTTCTGGATAGCAGCCATCCGTTAAATTGAGTCAGAGGTATTTCTACTGTATATTAAATTAAATACCCACTACATTATATAAATTATACGGTTTTTTATACATACCTTTCACGAAACTTGTTCAAGTGCTCTAGACTTATTAGTTCTTTATGTACACGCTGACCTAGATAAAAATAACATAAACACAAATTTGATTCTGGGACTTTTGTGTGTTTGATTTAAAGACTGACACTATTTTGGCCTTGTTTTAATGAAGTTTGAAACCATTCAACTCCCTGTAAGTCTATTTAAGATTTACAGTCGGTAATCTAATAGTATACTACCTATAGTTCACGTTGAAAATCCATCTTACTTTATTTAGAATTAAATATGAGGCCTTTAAACAAAGAGTAAAACTCTTTTTCAAGGGAATTTTTTGAAGATATTAAATTAGATAAGTTTACATTTTATTCCAGGTATTTAACGCCAACTACATTTTTTTTTATATCTATCATTAAATTGTAAAATGTCATAGCCCACAAATTTGGTGAAATTGAGATATTGACTTTTTAAATTTCTGGGTCTCATCTAACCTTTATGTTAAAATCTCATATTCCCCAAAAATGTCTATTTTATTTTTGAAAGAAACAAAATGTTTGATCCCACTTAATTAAGGGTTAAGACATATTGATAATGTGTGTTTTAATGGGATACCATTCTCTTTGGCTAGAAAATTAGAAATAATTTTTATTTCTCATGTAAAATTGAGCTATTTTCGTTTAAGACATATGGCCGTTTCATGAACGATATTCAAATTAGTACTTAACTTAAGTCAAGACATAATAAACTTAAGAGGATCCAAGTGGACCCCTAAGAACTTTAAAATACCATTGAGATAGATTTTTAGCAAACTCCACATTGGTGGGCATGCTAACTAAATATTATCTAGTCTAGGTTGTTGGTGACCGAATATAGGCCAGGTGTGATGGAAAGTTTTGTTAATATTGTTTCCCACTCTCCCTTTATAAACATCTCGGCATAAATACGGTTTATTAATTACATTTTCAATTTGGCGCTCAACATCCAGGCTATCCAGATAAATATGTATATTAATTAGGTTGAGATGGTATGTTAACTTTATAAGAAATGTACCCAAATTTATGTGGAGGTAAAGTAGAGAGCTATTTATTAAATAATCGTGTCAATACACTCAGTCGGGATTCGAAATTGAACCTTATTCTCCCCACCAAATAAAACCAGTCGAAGTTTATGTCCTAGCCTAAGAAGCCACCGTTTAAGGTTTGTGTGTTGTTAAAACCTTCGCTTAGATCATAAAGCCGTTTAAAATGAAAAATATTTCAAAGTGTTTATTTATGTGATAATGGATAATTGAAAATCATATTTTTGTTTCAAGCAAATATTCTAACAACAAATCATAATATAAATTATTGAAATATATTAATATATTCTAAAGTAATCACTATGTTAGGTTAAATGGTGCTCCTCCCAACACGTTAGATGTACTCTAGCAAGATGTATCATAACTGGACCTAGTTTGAATCCCCGCTGTGTGCAATGAATATATTTTACCACATTGTAAGCTCCATATATTTTTTGAATCTTCATTTTAGAAATATATTTAGTCTTAAGGGAGTGTTAAATATCAAGGAACACTTTTAACTAGCAATAACTATATTATTTTGGAGATTAGGAAAGGAATAAAGTCGGGAAATGCATACTATTACCTGGTCAGTAAATTGTTGATAGCTCACCTGCTTTAAAGTAAAGTAAAACTCAGAATGCACTAAACAATAATTTTACCAGTTGTAGTCTGTGTGTGTGAAAAAAACCTATTTGAAGACAAAGTACTTAAGGAGATATTTAGTCCAAAAAAGAGATGAGGCCACAAGGGATCGAAGGAGAATTCATAATGATGAGTTATATACCCTATATTCGCCAAAAAACGTTGTTAGAATAATCAAGTCTCATAGATTAGTCGATTACGGTGGATATGACATGAGTTGTGGACTGCCTCAATACAAGGATAAGCTAGCTGCTATACCTCTGTGGTATATTGTGTTATTATATATACATATGTATATGTATCCCTCGTTGACACTATGATTTGGTTCATTGGTTTAAGCTGTCAGACACCTATTGGGTTGCATTTGACGAGCAGTTTAACGATATTATAATTGTTAATTGATAGATTCCTATATTCATACCTAGTCACGCCATTACCTTACGGGGTAGGAAATAAACTGTGAAAATAGCTCCAAAACAACTTCGTACTTAATCTATTCCCATTAACTTTCTCCACACTTCCTTATCCTTGCATACTTTCTTCGCTTCAACAACATCCATACACCGAGTCATACATGCTCTTTTATTCTTAAAATTCTTAATGTTTCTATTTTTCACATATTCATCTACAACACTTAGCCACGTCTTAAATGGCCTACCTCTTCATTTTGGTCCATACACTTTACCTTCATAAATGTGTTTCTTCACTCGATCCATAATCATCCTTTAAATAAGCCCAAACCACCGTAAACACTTCTTTCGCAATTACCTTTTGCATTCCCTTTCAAACCACACTCCTTCAGCACCCATTAATTTATAACTCTGTCCATATGGCCCACATCCATTTATTAAATATTTCATTCCAGCCGCATTCACCTTGCTCTTGTGTTTCTCCTGACAAATACACGTTTCCCATTCGTAAAACAACGTTAGTGTTAGTTAACAAACTTTTATATACTGCTACTTTGCCTCTTTAGATACTACCTTATTCTTTGCAATAGTCTACATAAATCCAAATACTCTCTGAGATGCATTCACCCGCCCACCGATTTAACCATCTATCCTTCCATTTTTACAGAATATTCTGCCCAGATACACAAATCATTCACTTGTTCTAACGGTTTTCCATTTATTCCAAGTTGACAATCATTTCTTTAACCGTCCTTATACCTGATCCATCCTTATAAAAAACTAGTACCATAGTTTTGGATACATTGACACAAAGATCCATTCTGTCAGTAGTCACACTCAAAAGATGTAGTGCCTTCGGCAAGTCACTTTCCTTCTCAGGCATAAATACAGCATCATCTGCATATAACAACACTCTCACATTCACGCTGTCCAATTATTCACAAACACAATCCTCACAAGCATCCCTCATATACTTAACCATGAACTATTAACTGATATATATATATATGTATATATGTGGTATGTATATTTATATGATATATATATATATGGTATATATAATATGGTATATATATATATATATATATATGGTTTGTCTATAAAAATATATCTTTGAATTAGATTGGATTTAATTTGAAAATAATTTTACTAGAAATAAATTATTAGTCATATATATAATTTTAGTAGGCCTACTCTTTTACGGTAATATTGAGCTTATGAATTAGTAATTATTTTGGCATAAGTTGTACACGTTATGAGAAAAATATGCCTACAATATTATGGTGAGTACAGGTAAACTATTCACGTGCATGTCCCCTTAAGGCAGAGCCATTGTAAAGTGAAAATTGTACATGAAAGGGAATAGTAAGGAGGTAAGTGTAAGTGATTGTAAGAGTTGAGCAAAGCCTAGGACTATGGTTCAATTCCCATATCTAAGTGTAGTTTTAAAATTTACGAATATGATAATTAATGCAGCTATGTACATAACCTATAAATAATATTGAACTCCCCTGCTTAGAATTAATACACAATTAATTATTACACCCTTAGGTGGCCACATGGTCTAAGGCGTTACTCACACAATAGACTAAACTACCGATGACGGGGAGATTTGTGTTCAATCCTTGTTGGGTGTACTGAGAAGGGTTTTCCTAAATAGTTTCCCATTCTCTCCCCCAGAAAATGCGGGTAAATCTCCTCTAAATTCTACCTTCCCTAGCGCACTAACGTAATTAGTACATGAGATTATGACTCGAATGAGTAGTAAAATGCAGTGCTAAAAACAATTGCTCTAACTTTCTTCAAGAGGCATTATTTCTCATATGCATTTTTTATTGTGATTTTAAAATCCTTTCTTCACTCTCATACGGCTGCAACTATTTAAGCCCCCCTCCTTATCCCTATAACTTGTGGTAGGGGTTCCTAGTTACCTACCAGTCAAAGACCCCCCTAGAGGCTCTTTGAGATTGGTGGAACCCCCGTTTTTTTTTCTAATAATTAGAATACAATATATTTTATGTATAGAAAATAGACACCTCCCCCCCCATATATTAATAATTTATGTAAGAACACCTACAAAACTGAGAATGTGGCATAGTGAATTCGGGTCAAATATGTTTTTACATACTTTTATTCTTGCACTAACTCTAGTTGTGATAATGAATGTAATAGTAGCTATTAGTTAACACTTAAAAATATTAGTTAAGCCTACATGAACACTTATTAGTTATGAAAAAGTTCAAATTTATTCATTTGGGTCTAGTATTAGTGAGATAAATGAGACCTCTTATTTTTTCCCATCGCTTCTTGAAGATCAGGTTGAAGGCCGAAAACTTTGACTCAAAAATCCGAATGCATGTCAAGTCTATTTCTATATTTTTGTTCATGTAGCACTGCTCAGGCGGGTGAGGAGGAGGGGAAGCTTTTTTTATGGATTAAGATTAGACCTACTGTTGTTTAGTTATTATTTTAACTTTTTATTTTGTTATGTTTTTGTGGTTGTCGTGGACCCCCTTGGAACAGCTCGTGGACCCCCAGGGGTCTACGGACCACCTTTTGGAAATCACAGCCTTAGGGCTTAGAATAATATGTTAGTGCCCCTTTGATACACGTTCAAATATAACTTAAAAAGAGTCGTTTTGAAACATTGTAACATAGGCAAATTTAGATTTGGACAACTTTAAATCAAATTGTGTATTGTGTTTTGCTTGAGTTTTGATGTAGTATTGTATGTTAATAGAATAAAATTTAAGCTTGAGATTTGTTTGAAAATCAAAAAATCTGGTTAACAGTTCTAAGGTATGGTATAGATATATCCACTAATATTAAATAAACCAACACATGTTAACGTTAAAAATAAAATTATTAAATTTGGTTAGCCCACAAACTAAACACATTAACTCTTTTGATTAGGTTGACTGAAGATGACAAAATGTTGAAAGCACTTTCAAACTTAAAATTTATAAACAATATAGGAAGGGTGCAGTTTCTCTTTGGAAAAAATCATAATAAATTCAAAAACAAAATGTATAGTTCATACAAAGAATCAAAACTATTCAACCAACAATTAACAAACTAAATTTTTTTAAAAAAAATAGGTTTTTGCTAAATTTTAATGTAAACATTCATAACTTATGTAATATCTGTGTATGTAATTATCACTTTGCCTAGAAATTATCTTTTATTTTTATGTAATTTTCAAAAAAGTTCAAAAACAAGTTTTACTATTACTACTACTTTATAAACTCAATAATTAATTTAAATATTGAATCAACTATCTACCTAATAAATTATTAAATTAAAAATTTTCAATATCAAGTATAGACTTTCCTAAATAAAACAACTTATTTTAATTTGAATAAAAATCAACCCTTTGAAAAACCATTTAGCTAATATATATTTTTCAAAGCTATGCACACACTATACTACCAAGAATAAAACCAATTATAAAATTTATTCTGTTTCATAAATAGTTACGTGTACGTACTTAGGCCTACTAGCCATCTAAAATGTGGTTACTTAACTCCCATTATTATAATTTTATTTTTTTACATAAACGCCGGCTCATCTAAAGGGAGGTAATATAGAAGTGAATATCGCACCTACATCCTGGCCAAAGTAATTCCTCGTGTTGTGGTTTTAATGATGGTAATTAAGCCTCCTCCGAGTTGACGAGCAGGAGTAGTTTGCCCCGGGGTACACTCGAGATCCAACTAGTTCAACCAGGGACTTGGACAAATTACTCGTGGGCAATGGCGGGGTAAGGAAATCTGGATTTAGTTAGTTTGCTGAGAAGGTTGAGGCGGTCAAGTGCTAAAAGTACTCATACACAAGTACTCTAAAACTGGCTCTAAATCCAATAAATCTTAGAATATATATAATAACGAGGCATAATATAAATTATAAAACGTTATAAAAAGTTAAGGTTCAAATATTTAAACTTATATTCATAGTCTTTAATTTTATGTATTTTAAAAATAATTAAGTACTTCTATATTTCTAATTTATATATTTATTAATAATTGAAAACTTTAGCTCAGAATTCAATATATATTTTTTAAGATCTGCTTATATTTAGAATATTTAATAATTATCCTAATTCCTCGTCATAAGCCAACGAGACCAAACAAGGGTTGAATTTGAATTCACATTGAAATTAAACTAAACCACTGGGGAAGAAAATTAATACCCAGTTCTAAAGCTGAAAACTTATGTTATAACTGTATTTTTAAATATTAGGTTTTAGTTTTGATCTAAAAGAACATAATTTGAAGGATCGTTATTAAAAACTCAATTTATGGTACAAGTAGAGTTACATATTAAAAAAAAAAATTACTTTCAAGATTTGGATTTGAAAAAAATATGAGCTCAAACACTTGTTATTAAAATCACATTTTTAGGCACAAGTCACCTGCCATTTGTTTAAATAAAAACCTAATTTTTAGGTGTAAATACGATGCTGTGGTCAATAACGTTAAAGGATTATAACACAGTTTCCAACTGGATTTACAAATAGTACAAGTTTTGTGACGATGTTGTGAACCCTTATACTATATTTAGTTTCTGATATAAATGTATCTTAATTGTTAAATATAATATGTAGTTTGTATTATAATTAAATTGTTACATTTGTAAAAATATGTTTTTAATTTTTTTATAATTATATACTTTTCAATTAATTTCTCATTAATAAGAATTCAATTTTAAAATTATATTTTAAAAGACGTCTACATTTATATGTAGACCAATGTATTTTATTACACATGTAAAATATAAAATGGAGTAATAATAGTTTCAAATTTCAACTTTCTCTAAAAAGTGTTGTACTGTTAATATTCCACACATCATGGTTCATTTTAGGACCTACAACTACCAATATGAATAATTGGGATTAATTTAGGACAATATATTATATTCTTTCCCTTTGCATCATTGTAACAGTCTGGATTATCCACGTATTTAAAAATTGGCTGGGAATTAGAGAAAGTTTAAGGATTAACCAGTTCAATACAACCAATTGGGATTTGAGACCCTATAGCCCCGTCATGGTTAGACTAGTCTTCTACGAAAGTGACGCCTTAGACCATGCGGTCAGCTAAGTGGGTTGTATGAATGTTAACTGTGAGACCGTGAGCTCGTGGTGGTCTAAAATAAAAATAAAATCATAAATCCTGCTCACATTCAGAAAAGTGCATATTTTAAAAGGTTGTTGTTTGTTATAGCATGTCTTTCTTACCAGTTCACCAATTAATTGAATTATATATCACATTTTAAATGCTTTTACGATGAGTGGAGAAAATTCAATCTGCATAAAAAAATACTTTTGCTAACGTAAAGAGATAATAAAAATATTTATAACAGTGCTATTTTTGGAATGATCTCCCATATTGCTCTTTCATTTAGGCAAGGCAACTGGATAAGCAATAAAAAACCGCCTTTAATGGGCAATCCTGTAAACGTTGGCACAGTCAGAGTGAAATTCGAGATAGCCAAGATGTGATTTATAATCTTATATCGCACTTGAACTAATATATATTCTATTTTATTGGTTAAATTCGCTTTGGGTAAAATATGAGAAATGTTAATGGAGGTATGGTAAAAAAAATTTAAACACCTTTCTTTAGTGTGTTTTATTTTAATATTCATCACATATTTATTCATAAAGATAAGGAGAGAATTTTGTAGTTTGATTCTTAAACTGGACCACATCCCTCGTTAAGATTCTATCACAACTATTTCAAGGTACACGCTACGGGCTTTACTTTATTTTGAATATATATTAGAAAATGGATGGCTATATGGGTGTATTCAAAGTCATATGCATATTATTATATTAATTTTTTAAAGCGCGGATTAATAATATAATTCTTTTTTTTTTGCTCATTATGAGGTCCTCCAATAAGTGATGACCAAAAATTATTTTAGTGTTGAATCCCTTAAAAAATAATTTAAAGTTTTATTTGAAACATAATTGAGATTATAGGTGTTATGAACTATATAAGATCTCATCTACACCGACAATGTTTCTGTACTCTATTCAATAGGAAAACTTGTAATTGAATAATTCTGGAAACTAGCGCGAAATAATTAATAGTGAAGTAGCGACTACGAAACATTCAACTCGTATTCACTTGATTCATGTTTTCATTCTTGTTTTGTGATACCAACAAAAGTAAAAATCACGTTAAGAAAATTATTTGTGAATTTATAGAAATTAAATACGTAACTTGCATTTTGAAACATCCCAAACATTTTTTTGGACTATACATCGAAAATAAACAGAGCCAGCACTAGCGGGAAAGTTTGCTTAGACTGAAATTTGGTACTCTAGGCTGATTTACCGGAGAGTGGGAGGCTTAGGTTCGAATCCCTAACGGCTTTATTAAGTCTAATTTTTTCAAAATGGTTTCGGCTTCTAGCTTTCCTAGGTTAAGCTATTTTTTGAGCCACGCATGTTTTGAGGATTCAACCAGAACCACAGAATGTATTATTAATAAATATTTTTGAGCCATGTGCGCTTAGAGGGTTCATACAGAACCATATAATGAATTAATAACATGTGTTATTTGACCCATGCGTATATTGAGTATTCAACCAGAACCTAAGAATGTAATATTAACATGTATTTTTTGAGCCATGCGTGTATTGAGGATTCAACAAGAACCTCAGAATGTATTATTATTATTATTAGCACCGCGTCTTACTACCCGTTCGGGTTATAAACACTTACGCTAATGTGTAATGGTAGGGTGATTGTGAGATGAAATGAAGGACCTATAGTTTAACGTGGAATCCGAACCACGGTGGAGGTCTGGCATTCCTCACATTCACAAGATGTCTTGTCAGAGGTGAAGGAAGGGTTTGGTAATCAGATAAATCTTTGCCGGGACCGGGGATTGAACCCCGGCCGCCAGCATAGAAGTCTGACACCTTACCCCTAGACCGGCAGGTCACCCTCAGAATGTATTAATAATAAGTATTTTTGAGCCATGTGTGCGTAGAGGACTTAACCAGAACCAGAGAATGTATTATTAACATGTATTATTTGACCCATGCGTGTATTGAGGATTCAACCAGAACCTCAGAATGTATTATTAGTAATATGATTTTTTTGTATTATTTCTCAATAGCTAGACTCGTAATTTATTGGCGTCCTATAACCCACACACAAGGTCCATGTTGCAGTAATCAATACAGTTCAATTAAGATATTTTAACATGGTGAACTATCAACTATTAAGGCGACTATTAGCAGCACAAACAACCTTAGTCTAGTACAGCCTAGGTACTCGCTTTCAGTGAAATTTAACTACAGACGCACGCACAGAAGTTATACTAGTATTCACCCATTTAAAAACCAAATAGCGAGTATCTTGTCTTTCAAATAAATATATATTTAAACAACTTTATTTTAAAAAAAGTTTGAAAAATATTTATTATTTTTATTATTATAGTTAACCACATTTCACTAATCATTTGCTAATTGAGTCAATGTTTTAATGATAAGGTAGATACAACTTACAGGAAGTAACACGGATTTTGCAAAGAGATAGTGAGGGATTTTAGAGGTAAGAGAAGACACTATTTAGGAAATAGAAAACTCAGTACGCAACCATGGTTTTAACCCCGGCCCTCTAATGACCAGCAAGTCAGAAAAGACAAGACTGAAAATCTATCAAAAGTGAAAGCTGAGTAGGCCTATTACATGATTTGAGGTATGAACACGTGAAGGTAGAACTGGTATTTTTTTCTATATATCAGATTTGTACATTTATAACAAAGTTGTGGTATATATCGCACCTAGATTACTTTAACATCAAGGAAACTGATTAAAAACACTCAAAGTAGTTTTTACCGGCTAGAAGAAAATAAGGAATAATTCATACAAGTTAGCAATCCTACTAAAGAGTATTTGACTACCTACTCTGAATAAATAAAAAGCAAGTTTGGCAGCACTAGTAATCAGGGCTGGATTTATGGGGGAGGGGGAGGTTATTGGGGCGATCACCCTGGGACCTCCCCAGACAGGCCTCGGGGTCCCCACAAATCCCCACAAGGAAAGAAACATTAACATTAATTTTCTATTGTGGATCATTTCTTGTTTTGTGGCTACACTAATGCTCTTCCTGCATGAAATAATTAAGTAAAAGCCCATTTGATGAGTTTGCAGTTTAAATTAAAAATAAAAATCCTGCCGACACTGAAAGATTTACCAAGAAAGCCTTGTTGATCATTTACAAGTTTTCATCCTAGCAATTGTGTAATATCAAAACGTTGCTTCATTTTTACCATTCCTCAGACACGCTATGCTGTAATTTAAATGGGTTTATGGGGGGCCTTCCAGGCTGTATGCCACCTCAAGGCCTACTCAAAGACCCTCACATACCTAACATTTAATTTAATCTGACATTGCTTGTAATGTTTACTAGCTGTGAATTGCAAGGAAATAGCAATAGCGCTTTGTCAGGCCAGCTTCTTGTTTGACGAAAAATCATCCCTCCAGCACCACCTCAAGCTGCCAGTTGAACAGAACACTACCAAGGGCTGTGTCAGTCGAACTTCTGGAAGGACGATATTTTCACAATTTCACAACTAAGGGAAGGGAGCTTTAGTTCAAATTAGTATTTTAGTAGCTTTATAACAAAGGCATGGTCTCTGTAGCTGTGTAGTTGGGGGTACTAGACCCCTCCAGATTTTTTGGGAGGGCTGGGACTATTCTAAGCCAGTCCAAAATGCCCAATACCCGCTTCAATAGCCAAATGATCTTATGCGTCACACTCGTGCTAGGCTGGTCTTCTGATGACAGGGAGATTGAGTTCTAAACCCATTCGGCTCTAATGAGGGTGATTTTTTCCCCAAAGGATTTCCTACTCTCCTTCCAAGCAAATGCTAGTCGATTACTTTTAAAACGATTCCTCATCTTAACCACATTAGAATAATTAACATATATGCGTATTATCTGAAAAGGTAGTAAGACGTGTTGATATAAAATAGTCTTATGTAAATTCATTTAGCTCTCTAGTTGAATGCACACACATCTATTTAAAATATGTGTATCTTCCCCTATGTTTTTAAATTATATTATATTGTATAACCTGGGTGAGAAAAAATACATACAGCATACAAAAAGTTCAAACTAAATAAAAAACCTAAAAAATAATAAAATCTCCAAAGGAAGACCATCCGCTCCACGCTTAGGCCTACCAATCATTCCTCGATGTTCATATGCCATGCACATTTTACATTTATATCCTAGACTTATATTTCTTTCCCACAACCTCTTCAACAACCGTTACCAACTGGTAGCACATTTAATAAGCTGGACACTAACACGTGGGCCAGGTTTCGTATCCAACCGGCTGCATTGAGAAAGGGCTTTCAGATACTGGTTTAACTCGACTACATTTTTTTTTATCCTGTACATCCTTTCTTCCTTCGATTAAACCTCGATGGCTGTTATAATACGTAAGTAAAGTCTGTTTTTCATAGAAATACCGTTATTTGAAAACTGTAAACTGATGTTGCCACAATGTTGGTGAAAAAAATTCAATTGTAGGCCTATTTACATTTTCATTCCGTTTTATTAGTAATGCATGTAAAGATAGTTTTTACAATAATATATATAGAAGTACCATTGGAATACTTGGACAGATTTTTAAATGAACTTTAAACTTAATATTATTATTATTAGCACCGCGTCTTACAACCCGTTTGGGTTAAACGCATTTAAACTTAATAAATCATATAAGATATTTTTAGAATACCAAATATTAGGGACTTTCAATCAATGTTGGCAGTCGAAAGTGGGATTCCTAAACAACTCAGACTAACCAGGAAACAATTAGTTCATGGGATAACAATAATTTTAGTTGGATTTTTAGTTTCACTTCCTTAACAAATAAGCAATACAATGCTACAGCTTTCAATCTTACTTAAGGAGGCTGCCTTGGTAAGTGAGAAATTATTCCACAGACGTTCAGCTCTAACAAAATATGTAATTATACAATACGTTATTTAAAATTACCGTTTACACACAAATAAAGTCAAAATATTCTAAAAGAACTATTTTTCTTTGGTAACACTATAGGGTTTTATTAATTGAAAAAAAATTGTGAAAATGTGACATTAAGTCATTTTCAACGAATTTTAAGCATATTTGTGGAGCTATAAGACTAAGCTTGATGAAGAAGGGCTCTTGTTAAATAAAGCGATTTTTATAGGTTTACAATATAAATTAAGGTATTTGATAACTAGTAATGAAATCTACTCTTTACCTTAAGATATGAAGTGTTATGGTTTTATTTTTACCTCTTTCTTAGTGACATGACAAATGGTGGTTGTAGCTGAAGGGTGAAAGGGGGTATACACTTAGACTGAATAAAGTCATAGTTTCAGAAACCGACACATTCCATTGCATTGTTAAGCCATGTAGATTAACAACGATTGATAATTTCTCACTGACGAAGGTGGCATCCTTAAGTATAAACAGTAGCCCTATTAAAACCCACTCTTTCCAAGACATTAAACTTTTACTAAGTATGGTCACAGATGACTAAGAGGTCCAGTATTAAGTCCAATGGGGCAAACTGTGTGTTAGTATTTAACATTAGTTTTAAGGTGGTGGCAATTTTGGGTTAAAATTGGTGGTGGGTGTACTAAGCCAGGTTTTCATGAAGGCTTACTTCCACCCCTACGAAGATAAGGGTATGTTTACTCTAAATTATACCTTCCTCATTCTTACCTCATTATACCCATATTTGAGGATATCGAAAGAGGCTAGTGGAATTAAAATCATGGAAAAAGTAGGCCTGTCAATAAAACACTTTGTGTTCATATATATATATTTATGAACATATGAACTTGCTTTTGCCCGTAGCCTCGCTCGCGTTGATGTCAGTTTTAAAAAATAACGCTTCTAATAAAAAAATTAATTTACCGCACAGAGAAAAAATCACATTAAGTATTAAGTAGATATTATCATAATGAAAACTTTGTAGTTGATAAAAGATTTATCTTTAGAATAAATAAATTCAATATAGGGTAATTATTTCTGTTTTAAGTTTAGACACATAGATAATTTGTACTAATTAAAGTAAATAAAGTAATTAAATGTAGGTCAAGGCCTATTTATAAATGAAATTAGTGGTTATATCATCAGGAGTGACCATTACAGGTTGTTGCTAAAACTTTCACTAGAAAACGTCACATATAGTTTTCCCTATAAGAAACACTTACCACGGAGATCAACGCCTGCCACCTTAAGGGTTTGTCCTTGCACTGTGTTGATGGTTATCAGATGGCAAACCTTGATAAGAAATTGAATGCATTTACACTGGAAGGGCAGGTCTGATGGAATCATAGATATTCTTGGTTTCAAGACCCATTCTTATGAAGTGAAGCCGTTCATGACAGTCACCTCCATAAAAAAATTTGCAGCCTATTTACATGTAAGCAGGTCCTATCGCAGAGTTTGAATGGGTTCATATTACGTAGCAAACTGTTAGGTGCTCATATCTTAATCGAACAGGGTGGATAGGTATATATTAATTACTATTATGACGTAAAGATGAGAGAGGTAATTTAGAGGTAATCTATCCTCAATTGCCTGGAGGGAGATTAAAATAAAAACTGTCATCTAACCTTTTGTTCATAGTTATATATATGTATACATATATACACACACACACACACACACATACATCACATTGTGGCGGTACAAAATCTTATATTATATTTTATTAGTTTGTTAAACACTAAGGAAGTGGAAACTGTTTAGCCAATTTCACTCTAAATTATCATTTAACAAGTTTAAGAATAAATGAAACATTGATAACTCTTTAGTTGATAAGTAAATGTTTGTACGTATGTAGGCCTACTAATGTGATGGGAATGAGGTTGGTTGGATTTAGAAGAAGTGTACCATCATTTAGGTGGAGGGAGTGTGGAAAACTATTTGGGAAAACTACCTTCAGTACACACGACTGAGATTCGAACCTTAATCTCCCTATCATCAGCAGTTTAGTGTACTGTGAAAGTAGTACGTTGGATCGGGCGGCCCCCTAAGCGGGCTTCTCTCTAATTGATCTTGAAAAATGCTCATATGTTGTTGTTTTTTGTCTCCTGTCACAATACTAACAGGCAGAGGAACTACTTAAGTTTTCAAGGCCAGTCCCGGTTATCAAGCAAGCTCTTGTAGATACTAATAATTATAGCTTTTCAATAGGTTTGCAACCTAGTGGGATCAAAATAAATAATGATTGGTTTAGGACTTTGTCCTAGTATCAAGAAAGTATACTTATTAATGGCAACACAGATTTTGTCTTATAATCGTTATTTTTACTGGTCTATGTTGAGCTTTTATGTAAACTAGGTGTTAGTGTAAGATTTTATTTTAAATTATTAACTATCGTGGTATATTAAATAACACTCTAGTAATAATTTAAAAAAATATATTTATAGCCTTTATGTTTTTTTAAAAACCAGACTATATTACAAAATAATATAATACATTATATAGTTAAAATATTTATTATGAAGATATTTAAATATTAGTGAGAAGAGATTTGCAATATAATACTATGATAAATTTTCCAATGACAATACAAGTAAAATTTAATCAAACCTTATTGAATTTGATACATTAATAAACAAAAATAAGGTTTACCATCATAATCATTCGACATTTCCGCCTCTGCGGGTCGTCTTGCACATCCTCTTTCTTTCCTGTCGATCTTTTATAATTATTATTAGCAGAGCGCTTTAATACCTGTTCTGTTATACGCACTTAGGCTAATGTGTAATGGTAAGATGATTGATGATGAAATGGAGGACCTAGAGTTTAACGTGGAATCCGAACCACGGTGGAGGCCTGGCATTCCCCACATTCACAAGTTGTGATTATTACACATCTTGTCAGAGGTGAAGGAAGGGTTTAGTAATCAGATACATTTGTGCCGCGACTGAGGATTGAACCACGGATCTCAGCACAGATGACCGACACCTTATCCCTAGACCACCAGGTAACCCCTGTCGATCTTTCCAAACTTCTCTCTTGGCCATGCGTCTCCAGTACGCTCCTCTAGGCCAGTTACAGTAGCCCCATGGCTTCTTTGGTGCTGACTGACAGCTCACAGCTGACTTCTGACAATCAACATTTACGTATATACCTAAATTTTGATTTTTAGAAGTGAAAGATGCTAAACACATGTTTTTGCAGATCATATGGTTCGGCGTAGGGATACATAATTTGGTCTGGTAACTTTTCAAAGCCGTCAGCTGTCAGATGTGAGCTGTCAGTCAGCACCAAAGAAGTCATGGGGTTACTGTCCATACGGACTGACGTTTTAATCGCGTTTTGGTCTCTGCGACACAAACGTCAGTCTGTCACTGGCCTTAGCCTACATATTCTGCACTTGATCCATCCATCTTGTTTCTGGTATTTCAATGGGCCTTCTACCCCTTCTCTTTGTTCTGTAAGGCTTTCTTAGCACTCATATTTGTATTAATAATTTTCATTGAGTTTTAAAGGTGCATATCTATTTCTTATTTAAAAGACCAATATTTTCTTTAAATTAAAACTAATGATAATAAATGTGTTACTTCTGGTAATAAGTCATCTTAAAAACAATAAAATTTAAAATGTGCCCACTTCAGTCTCGGAATATAAATTGTTAAGTTAGTTTTCTTGAATTATACAATTTTATTTTTTACCTCCAAGTTATTATTATTATTATTATTAGCACCGCGTCTTACTACCCGTTCGGGTTGTACGCACTTACGCTAATGTGTAATGGTAGGGTGATTGTGAGATGAAATGGAGGACCTACAGTTTAACGTGGAATCCGAACCACGGTGGAGGCCTGGCATTCCCCACATTCACTAGATGTCTTGTCAGAGGTGAAGGAAGGGTTTGGTAATCAGATAAATCTGTGCCGGGACAAAGGATTGAACCCCGGCCGCCAGCATAGAAGTCTGACACCTTACCCCTAGACCGCCAGGTCACCCCTTTACCTCCAAGTTAAAGTACAATTTAATCATACTTAGTTTGGTTTGAAATAAGTTTATTTATGATGATAAATATGATATCAGGTAAATTACATTTTGTGTTTAATGCTTGGGTGGGTATGGGACTAAACGTCAATCTCATCTACCTTGATTTGCCAGGTATATTCAAGTGTATTTCCCAAAATTATATTCTACATCCTCCCTTCGTAAGTTAGGCTACAATTAATCTAAAATTTACTTTTATCATCCCTAATCTATTATTGCAAATTTATCGATAGCTCGGATGGGTCGCAAGACTAGGAACACGGAATAATATACTTTGTACAGTTATAAATAAGTATGAAATAATATACAATTTGTTATCAAACTATTTTTTTTGCAACACGTCTTACTCTCCGTTCAACTTACACGCTTATTTAGGGTCTACTAATTACGCTAGTGGTTTCAGGAATTAGAAATGTTGTAGCTATATGAAGTGTACCAAGATTTGCGTTGAGGGAGGGTGTAAAATCATTTTGGAAAACCCCCCTCAGTACACCCGACTAAGATTCGAACATCATTCTAGCCATCATCGGTGGTCTAGTCTATTGCGAAAGTAGCGCGTTAGACCACGTGGCCACCGAATTGGGTGTCTTATCTAATGATGATGCTTAAAATCATATTGTATGGCTGGGTGTCTATTTGTTTTGGCCCTGTCTGTACTAGACGAGGCACTATCCTACCCTCAAGGCATACATCACTATCGGAGAGATAATGATTGCTTCTCTGGTGCAGGGTACTAATAACCCTTCTCTCCTAATTGCTGGCATAGTAATCTTTAGACAGTGTTTTACTTCTCGTTCTGAAAATATATATTATTCATGTATGTTTCGCAAGATCCGATCGCAATAAGGCAAAAAAAAAAAGAAATTGTCTATAAGATGTGCTGAGGGTTCGATACTAAATATTCATGTTGAAAAAAAATCATTGTGTCCATGTGTAGATTATGGAGCTAGATTATTATGTAAAGAACGACGGAGATAACTATAGAAAACGGTAAAATGGTCGAATGAGTATTTTACTATTATTATTATTATTACTACTACCTGTTCGGACTATACGCTTAACTACTAATTTCGCTAATGGGTTAGAGATTGAGAAGATTGGATTTAGAGGAAGTGAGCCCACATTTTCGTGGAGGGAGAGTAGAAAACTATTTAGGAAAAAACCACACCCAGTTCACCTGACCAAGATTCAAACCTCGATCTCCCCATCCTTTGCAGTCTAACTCAACACGAAACTAGTGACTACGCCACTGAGGCCAGTGAGTGGGTACTTAATAATAGAGATTCTATTTTCTAGATTATTAAATGTGAGTTCCTGGAATAGAAGGATTCTGGAATAAATAAAAGCTTAGAAAACACAAACGTATATTTTTGTTGCCAAACGTTGATAAAATATTAATACATTAATATGCTATAGATATTGATATTTATTATATACCAAAAGTGACAGATTCAGATCACTTGACTTAATGCATTCATATAAGAAAATAAATAGTCTTAGTAATTTTAGTACCCGTTTAACACTTTTATTTCTATTTCAGTTTTACTTCATGAAAGTCATATAAGGTGGGAATGTAGAGAAGAGAAGAATATGTCAGTGTTTTTGCAGTTTTTATAACAACCCTTTTTTTGTCAAAAAAAATCAATTATCGCTTCATTATAAACATAGAGTTTAATTTTATTCGCATGGTGACCTCAACATTTCTTGAATATCTGGCAAGGGTGTCCTGAAATCTAATGACAACCTTCTTCTTCATTTAAAAAGGTTGTCATCTAATGCCGTTATAGTTATGAGAAATTTTCAATAACTGTTGACGTCAGCATGCTAATAAAATTAAATTTTTATGTCTGTATTGAAGCCATATTTTTTATTATCATGGCAAAAAAAGTTTTTATATAAAAACATCAAGAACACTGACTTTTTCACGCGTTCTGTACATCCTCCACTTAGTACTGCACATGAAAATGTATGTTACAGTCAATCATACCTTCACCAACTTAAACCAATTAAAAAGGGTTATTTTGTATGAGTGTTCACTACATCTTACTATGGATACATACTTAATCACACTAATAACGACGAAGTTATAAGTGAAAGGAAATGTACCCTCATATGTGTGAAAGGAGAGTAGGAAAAGCCAACCTCATTACTTCCATTCATGATTAGAAACCTCATACTCCTGGTCACTGGCAATCCAATACTTATATTGTGAGCATCATGGTTTAAACTGTGTACCCACCGAGGCTCATAACAAAAATTTGAACTTATCTAATAATTCTGAAGAGAAAAGTCAATGCAACCAATGTAAGAACACAATAAGAAGGACGTTATCGGAAATTTATGAAATGTAAAAAATTATATTGAATATATTCATACGTCAATTCAAGTGATCTCTAGATATTAGTTTTAATAGAAGGTATCAATATTTATAAATTAATAATGATAATAGTTTAGCTATTTCCCATGTTGAAAGTAGAATGTTATATTAGTAAGTCTATTTTACTAAACAATTTTCCTAGCCTATCATTATAACCTCCCTCATCAGTGGACACATTGAACAAACGTCAAACTCGTCTACTTTTCCAGTGGTGGGCAGGTCATGGCTTACTTCCCGGAAAAGTGATACGACAGGTTTATTTTTCTAAATTGTTTCCCTCTTTCTCCCCATACAAATAAATAGTACATTTTATCAGTTTCTCTATATTCCCTCTTTATTTTCTATATTTCTTCTATTTATTGCGATGCGGCTAACTATCCGTTCGAGTTATATGTACATGTACCAATTACGCTAATGGTTGTAGGGATTAAAAAGTTGTATTTAGATGAAGTGTACTCGAATCTGCGTGGAGGAATGTTGGAAAATCTTTTTAAAATAAAACTAGGTACACCCAACCGAGATTCAAACCTCGATCTTACCACCATCAGCAATCTAATCTATTGCAATAATAGCGCGTTAGAGACGTGGCCACTGAAGTGGGCTTTTCTCTATTCTCTCTCTATACATATATATACATACATATATATACATATATATATATACATACATATACATATATATGTATATATACATCTATATATATATATGTATATATACATCTATATATATATGTATATATACATCTATATATATATATGTATATATATAAACATATATATGTATGTATATACATAGCCTATATATGTATATATACATATATATACACATATATGTATACATACATACATACATACATATATATTTGTATATATTTATACAAAAATACTAATCTAATATAATGTGTTTAAATTCTAATGAGAAACTTGTTTTTACCTACATCGTTGTTCACATAGTATGAATAGGCCCATACACAATCAAACAAATATTTGCAAGCCAATGTTTCAAAACAAAGAGTTGCATAACATGTGACCACACGATCTGTGCAACAAGATTGTGAATCATTAGACCGAGTTAAGTGGCAGTGTGTGCTAAGATTTTCCAAAGCAGCATTTAAAACATAATTGTATTGGATGTGTTTTGAATGCAATAATAAAACACGCAATTATAAAATAGTGACCTTGGAGGTTCCTTAAATATTTCAATGATTTCGTCATGGACCACGTTATTCCTAGTACATTTTTTTTAATACACTTAAGTTTTTAATTCCCAAGAATTTACAAGATCGCAGAATAAAGTGACAATGATTTATTTGATGTAACAATGGACACCATCATTGAACAAAATTAACGATGTGGGCTTTATGAAATCTGAACATTAAATGATAATATCAACTTGTGCAACATTTCTAGAACAACCCCAGACACTGTCCCAACTGTTGCGCAACACTTTACGTAGCACAAACCATTTAAAACATGTTTGGTTTTTGTTCAAAATGTTGAGAAACACTATAAATCCAAACCAAACATGGTAAATAAGTTTGCACAATCGTCTCTCTTTGATTGGGTTTAAGGTGTTCGAAATATCTGGCTCCAAATCACTATTAGGTCTATTTTCGGTTGGGTTTTTCCTAAACGTCTTCCCATTTTGCTTTCACAAAAATGCGAGTATACTTCCTCAAAAGTTATACTCTCCTCATTCCTAATCCATTAGCATAGCAGCTAATGTGTGCGTCTAGCCTGAACGGGCTAAACGGGATAAATAACTTGTTATTGGTTTCATGTATTGAAACCTAGCGCTAAGCGATCTACTTTTTTTCTTTCAAGTACAGGATATTTTGCTTGTACAGAACCAGTTTCTTTGATGAACCTGATTATCATCTGGAATCCTTAATTTCACACTTACAGTATATTCTGGAAGATGCCGTCAACACACTGAACATCTTTGGATCAGCTACCCATTGGGGCAAAACACCCGGTTATTTACATCGATGAATGCAAGAAAAGTACATAGTAAAACTCAGAAATTGAATATAAATTTTCTTTCCAAAATAATAGAACGAGGTCTTGAATGAAGTTAGTAAATTGCTAGGTGAGGATGGACACTTCGTTTACATTTAGCGCATCCGATGGTTCAAGTCTGAAACATCAAAGCTACTGTATGATCCAGTCTCTTTAGAGGAAAAACTATTTATGTTCAAAATGATTTCTGCTATTTTTTATTTATTGCTTAGAGGAAAAACTATTTATGTTCAAAGAGATTTTTGCTATTTTTTATTTATATTTTTGGAAATTTGTCTCATTCCACAGATAACTAAGAATTTAGTTAGAAAAATAATTATACCACACGATTTATAGTGGTATTGTTTTCTGTATTGTGTTTTAGAAAACCGATAAATTCATACCAGTAAAATAGTCTTAACTTATTTTTTTTTAAACATAACAAAATAGAAATATAATAATTTAAAAATGAAAAACCGATTAAGCACATCCCAATTTCACTGTTGCTAAGTGGAGAAAGCAGAAAACAGCATCTAGATGGATTTCTTGTTTTATCGTGATCGTGTATATGTTTTCCTAATTAATCAGCCGTGAGGTGGGCTATTAAGTATTATGTAATATTTTATTATTTCATGTATCACATATGTTGTTTATTTAAACCCACTGTACTACCTATCAGGGATATCATAATTTAATGTTGTTAGTAGACTAGCGACGAGGAAGGTCAAATTTAGCTAAAATATAATAGAATTTATTTGGAAATAAATATATAAACCATTTTTGAAAAAGCACCCTCAGTACATCCAGCACGGGTTCGAGCCCTTAACTCCACGCCACTGACAACCAGACTAGACAAGATCAAGTTTAGAGTGTGTGCCCAACAGTGCAGTTTACATTATATTTGTGGTTTTTGTATGTAAGATAGGGGATGAGGAAGGTTTTATAATAAGTGCCCTTACATTAGCATGGAAAAGAATGGAGAAACCACAATTCAATTTACCTCACGATTGCTACCTTAGACCGTGTGACCACAGGTATGTTTAAGTGTGACTATCGATGGTATGTTAGAACTACAAACTTTTTTTAATATTAAAATTTAGAAAACATCAAACAATTCGAATGTAAATCTCAATTTGAGCTCTAATCAATATTGTTTATATTTTATATGGATAGTATAAAATATAAAAGTAGATAATACTTATTACAAACCCTTACTACTTGTTCGGGTTATACGCTTAAGTACTAACCAGTAAATCTTTGGTAAACTTTCGCACGTTAAACCTTTCTTCCACCCTCCCCCCCTCCCCCCCAAAAAGTTTTAGTTTTTTGTTGGGATGTTGAAATTAAATACCCATTGAAGTGTGTACAAAAAATAGCAAATATAGTTTATTTTAGGTAATTGATACAAAATATTATTAGATTATCTTTTAACTTAAATTTTAAACAAACCATGTGTTTTATCTTAAATTGAGTATGCAATGTCTGAAGTCGACTCTCCAATGATACATTATTCATCGCTGTAGGCTTTGTATTAGTTGAGAAAAAAGGATTTTGACAAAATAAATAATATATAGGATTACACTAATAGGTTAAGAATTGGTAAGGTTAAATATAAAGGAATTGAACCAACATTTTCATGGACAAAGAGTGGAAAACCATTTAAGAGAAATCACCTCCAGTTCACCCGAGCGAGATTCAAACCTCGATCTCCTGGTCCTTGTCAGTCTAGCTAGACACGAAACTATCGCGTTAGCTAACTTCACCACCGAGAAGAAGCACTTATGATAGACTTAAAATTTTGAAGATATGTTTCATCAGATATGGTTCAAAAATAAAGTTTTGTGTATAAACCTAAAAAAATATTATTATTATTATTATTACTCATGGTAAATTATAAAAAGAGCCCAATGTACTCAAATTTAAATGGAAAACCCGATTAAACATGTCGACAATGATTAAAAATATACATTACGTACTTTAATTACTTCTCCAATGTATTCAAGAGCAATAGGTGGCAAACAATACTTTTAAAATATTCTCGCTTCATTCCCCGAAATATAAAGATTAAATGCAGTTTGTAAACTTTTGTTTATAATTAAATAATTAAAGTATGAATATATCGTGATAAAATATTGATGTTTGTAGATTTATAAAATTCATTTGTTCATATTAAAACATACTTTGCTACGCGAGTCAGTGGGCACGTAGGTTAAGCCATCTATTTCTTCTGCTCTAGTTTTACGATGATGTGGATGTCAAAAATAGAATTCCAGTTGGCTATACTAAGGGTAGTATTCCTTAATGGTTTCTCACCCTTCCCTCCCGTAAACTCTAGTATATATTCTCTAAATTAAATCTTTCTTGTCCCTACCCTAGTAGTGAAAGGATGTAGATGGTCCGATTGGGAAGTAAAGTGTCTGCTCTAAATAACCTTTTCAAAATGATCTATTATAAACTACTTTTTCAATCAATATGTTGTTACCAAAATTATGGCCAATATAAATCTATATTGATGTAATAAGAATAATATAATAACACATAATTTTTTAATTTTATAACGAAATACATAGTATATAGTTTTTAACTGGGTTCAAAGTAAATTTTATAGGCCCAACACAACACTGTATTCTTTCCATAGGCATGTATTTACACTAACGGGGTGGGGGTGGAAATAATAGTAATTAGATGAAACAAACCTTCATTTGCGATCAGAGAGAGTTGGAAAAATTATAGGAGCAAGCCACCCATAGTATACTCACCCTGGATTAAAATTTAATTTTGATGTTCCACGTTACCGGAAAACCAGACTACTGTTGGTAAAATTTACCACTTTGTATGAATTTCCATTAATGTGGGTAGCAAACCAATTATTTATTAATAAAACATTAATATTCTACTGTTTTATAACTTACTAGACCCTTCCCCCCCCCNCCACGCATTATTATTTTCAACACACATATTGAAGAATCATCATAGACTCTACCATAATATATGAGTGACTATCGACATTTTTATGAGGATAAATTAAATTTTCAAAATAAAATATATTCTATGCTACTTGCTGATAAAGTAGCTTTATATTGGTGAAAGAATTTTTAAAATCGGACCAGTAGTTTTTGAGTTTATCCATTACAAACAAAAAATCAAATCTTTCCTCTTTATAATATTAGTATAGATATCTGGATATATACTCTTCTTTTCCCATGTTTCTGGATCTGTCCAAAATACTTTAGGTGGCAATTAAACTGCTATAAAAATTCTTTATTTCTGAACTTGAAAGACCATTGATAAGTGGAAATATCAACACGTAGTTGAGTGCAATTAAGTTGGCGTATAAATTTAATTTCAAGTCTTGCAGTTGGTAACAAATTAAAGGGTGGCGTAGCTCTACATTTTCTGGTAGAAATTACGCCCCTTTTCTCAGTTTGCCTGTGAAAAATAAAACATTCGAGTTGAGAACATTAACCTCAAGGAAAATATGAAGCACATCGTCTTAGGGAAATATTCAAATAAGATCTTCCAAAATGTGAGGATATTAAATGAGGTAGTTGTAATCCGGTGTAGGCCTGTGTAATTAGGTTAAAAGTGGTTCCAGTTCTTAAGTGAAACACCGAAGGAACAAAGAACCAAACAGAATCAACCCCTAATTATTCTAATTTTAGTTTGTACATATTTAATATATATATATATATATATATACTAATATAATCAATTTAATATTTGCTATTGGTGGCCTGGCGGTCTAAGGGTAAGGTGTCGGACTTCTATGCTGGCAGCCGGGGTTCAATCTTCGGTCCCGGCATAGATTTATCTGATTACCAAACCCTTCCTTCACCTCTTACAAGACATCTTGTGAATGTGGGGAATGCCAGGCCTCCACCGTGGTTCGGATCCCACGTTAAACTGTAGGTCCTCCATTTCATCTCACAATCACCCTACCATTACACATTAGCGTAAGTGCGTATAACCCGAACGGGTAGTAAGACGCGGTGCTAATAATAATAATAATAATNTCGGTGGTCGTATGGTCTAAAGAGTCATTCCTGCAATAAACTAGACTCGATGTGGAGGGGCAGCTTGGGTTCAAATAATACTGTTTGGGTGCACCGAAGGGGATTTTTTCCTAAATAGTTTATTTTACTCCTTCCTTGCTAATATGGGTACATAACCTCTAAATGCTATGCTTCTCATTGCTACTAAATTAGTGTAAATACACTTATAGTCAGAACTGTTTATAAAACTCATGGAAAAAAAAACTTACTGAGTTTGAACAAGGGACACGAACACTTTTTGTAGAAAATATATTGTATTTTAAAATGTTAATGATATTTATTTATATATAACTAACACATTACATGCATTGGCTGTAAACCAAACCAAAGTAATTCAAAATTGTAAATACTAATTCTTATTTATTTAATTTAATAATTAATTGAGTAATCTTAGTAGGAAGGTTACAGACGCAATTAGATTTACTTTCATATATTCATACTTTAAGTAATATTATGTTCTGTAACCATTGCTTTCGATATATAATATCAATAATAACATTCAGTGGTGCACACAGAAATTTACTTTAGGGGAAGGTTAGAGGGGTGCGTGAACAATCAAGGTTATAGTCGGAATTAAATTTTGGATGGAGAGGGGGGAATTTAGATTAGGTGGAGGGGCAAGAAGGTGGGGTTAGCCAAATAATTTTTTTAAAAAGAGTTTTACCCTCCAACTCAAAGGGCAATCCGAGAATCCTCTATAGTAAAAAGAAAAAAAAATCTGATGCCTCTAGAAATTATTTGTAGTAGTCTTCGCTTAGAAAACTATAAAAAACGAGATGCCTTTAGAAGCTATTTAAAATAGTCTTCCCTTGGCAAATTTTATGTCTTCAGAAGCTATTTTATTTGAAGTGTTCTTCGCTTGGCGAATGGTTGAAATTATATGCCTGTCAGGCTAAATGATATAGATTAAATTCATTCAACATATTTTCAGTGTTCAATTTTATGTTTCAACTTGAGATATTTTAAGTTTTTATTAAAATTATTTGGGTCTGGGAGGGGTGGAGCATCTACCCTACTTGCCTCCCTCCCACCAGGTGCTCTACTACACCTAATTTAATATAGTAGCTAAGAGATTTGTATGTAATATTTAGTCCCCAATGGTAACTGTTTGGCTTTAAACGTTGTGTCTGCATTGCACTTGGACATCAATGACGGGGATCCCAGGGCTTGAACACCAGCAGGAGAGTCAATACATGAGAATTTAACTATTTTTTAAATAATATCTTCGCTAAAAACAATAAACAGTGAATCCTCCTATTAACTTATCTTTTTTTATATTGTAATTTAATAACAACTATGTCAAATTTATATACTACCTTAAGCAGTTTTATAAAGCTGGTACTGGAATTTTTGTTAAGCCTAATTCTGAGCTGCTTATAAAACACAAGTTTTTTTTAAGTGGCATGAAGCCAATTAACAATTATAGCCTGTTAAGAGCTAATAGGTCTAAATAGATCACTCTACCAGCTCCTAACCACTTAGCACGTTGGAAAATAATATCTGGTGAGCCAAATAAAAATTTGTCCTGATTGAAAATGGCAAAAAGCCAATCTTCCAACACTGGTATTTCACTGGTTTGACGTGACTAAATCACCCCTTATTCATACATAATCAATCAGTTCTATCCCGTTTGTAGAAACACCCTCGGGCTAGTCACTCTTAAGGTGTAATTAAACTAGATGAAGAGACTTTCAGAAATACAAAAATAATAATTTGCGGTAAGTATTGATATTATTTCGATAAGGTATAGCTATTATTTTATAGTTAATTATACTATCTATAAAAAGTGACAGCCTCAGATAATATGACTTGACGTATGAATAAATGAAAGTAGTTTTAGTACCGTTTGTAATTATAAAACGAGATCCTTCCTACGAAAATCTGACTATAGCTCTAGCTCTCCAGCGATGGTGGAATGTTGTTTGGACACTATTGATGTTCTAAGGTTTTTTTTCCTTTAGTGAACCAAAATTGATCTTACAGTAGTTGTTGGTATGAAATATTCATCTGAATGTCCACAAAAAACCTACGCCATTAAAACATCAATCAAGAGTGGAAAACAATTTATAGAAATAATAAATTCATTCAACTGAAATTCCAACCCCATCATCCCTATCACCGCAAAAAAAAAAGCCGACGCCTTAGGACGCATGGCCACTAATGCGTTTATCAAAGGGGTTAGTTACTTATCGATAAAGGATTAAAAAATATGTTATTCAATAAATTTATGTGCAGTACATTTAAACAAATAATCCATTTTATAGAAATAATTAAAATTAAACCATTTATAATGAAGTATGTCATTCATAGCTTTAGCAAGTGAGCTATTTCTTTTCTAACCCCAAGAAAATATGAACCTAAAATTTAGTTCTTTTACCTATATATGTTGGTCTGAACAACTAATATGTGATTATAGAGAGCTCTGTATAGTGAAATTAAATCTCTGTATAGTAAAGTTAAAGCTCTATATAGTAAAGTTAAACTCTGTATAATAAAGTTAAAGCTCTGTATGGTAAAATTAAAGCTCTGTGTGAGATAGTTGAGCTCTTTATAGTAAAGTTAAAGCTCTGTATAATAAAATTAAAGATCTGTATAATAAAGTTAAAGATCTGTATAATAAAGTTAAAGCTCTGTATAATAAAGTTAAAGCTCTGTATTATAAAATTAAAGCTCTTTATAATAAAGTTAAAGCTCTGTATTATAAAATTAAAGCTCTCTATACAAAAGTTAAAGCTCTGTATGATAAAATTAAACCTATGTATAGTAAAGTTAAAGCTCTGTATAATATACAAAGCTTTAATAACAGTAGCAACACTGCCTTAGAGTGAACATATCGAGTCAAGTTCTGAATAAACACAATAACATTTTTTACAAGAAAACCAACTAAACACACCCCTTACACAAACCATCTGATTACAAAATAAACACTTTAACCCAGCGAAGCATCATAATTCAGATCATGAAAACCTACATTATGCAAATTGTCTTAATTTATAAGCGTCATTATTTTAGTACATCGTTATTTCTATTAAATGGGTCGAAAACTATTACTCAGCTAATTGTTCTGCTCTAATAAAGGGGCATAATTTAAGTAATTTTGTAAAACCTTACACGTACACCATGACTGTTATTATTCAATTAATTTTCTTTGCTGATTACCTTGGGGAAGGCACTATTTTATATTTATTTTCAAATTGCATGAGGTTGCAATGGCCGACATGGCTAGCCAAGTATTATAACTAGAATATGAATTATATACTTCACTCCAATCTTATTTAAATTTACTACTAGACTAAAATAATACCTGGCTAAGTTTTTTTTAAGACGGTTTATTTTTTCTCTAATTATGCCGCTCTTTTTTGACGAAGAATTAGTTCCCAGTTTTATTTTCATTCGGAGCATAGCTAGCTTAATTTGTTTGCTAATTAAAACCAGAAATCTTATTACAAAGTTAGCATTACCCACATTTTTTTTCAAATAAACAGAGAAAAATACAGCTTATATTCGTTCTCACAACTTAAAATATCTAACATTATATTATTTATATTTAAGTGAATTAACTCTCTCCCTTATACGGCGTGTTAAAAAAAAGTTCAAAATCTTAGGATATTGTAGTACCCAATAAAATTATTAAAATAGTATTAGTAAATATAAGTCCAATAACTAACTCTCACATAAATAGGGTAAATTTTGTTTTTCAATTAAATTAATGTTAGCATAAAAATTAAATATTATTTGGATTTACATAGAACACATTTTATTACCTAGTCACAATAAAAGGTGTTCTAAAATAGCTATTACTTCCATTTCTACACAAATTTCACACTTTTTAATCAAACTGCAAGCTTTGAAAAATATCTTTCTTAATTTTAATCATCTGACAACTGTTTTAAACTCACTGTTGTAGTTTTGGCTAGATCAATCATTATTATTAGAGACGAAAACACTAAGCTCGTAGCATGAGGAATAGAGCATGTGACCCAAAAGATGATTGGACACACCTAAAACTTATCTGGATTGAGAGAACAGGTGGGAAAGTGGCATAATTTATTTCTAATAGACATGGATCAATTCATAGCATTATCTCTGAAAAGGTAGTGGAGGAAAAATAGTGAACTTCAGATATCAAGCTGTAGTGACATGCTTAGCTACAAATAGTTATTTCTAGAAAACATCGACAAGATTAATGAGAATAGAGTTCAACTCAAATTAACTATCTCACTCTACCCAACTTATTTCTGTAACTGTCTATGGCCCGCAATTGCACCACAACAAGACACGACAGGCCGCATCAACACACACCGATAAACTGAGCTACAAGACTACAGTTAGGAAAACTGCCGTTAGAGGGCATGCCTGTTAATCGAACCAGCGACCAGCTATATGATTTTTCAAGGCAAGTTTCTAGGATGATCTGGAACATCTTTGAAGGTTCTTCTTACTTCTAGCGATTACGTCCATGACGTCTCACCTTGGCAGGAAGTGCGCAGCGCAGATCACTCGTCAGAAGTTTCATCTTCCACATCATTCCACCTGATTCCCTTTTCATAATCCCTTAGTACCCCTTTCACTCTGTGGTGAGCTGTATACAGTGTTACAAGGTGATTAGTAATTCGTGGATACGTGGACAGCACAACAAGATTTAATTGGTAAATATAAGTCGAAAACACTCCTTGTAAAAAATTCGTTCTTCCCATAGCTTTTGAGAAAACGACACCAAATATAGATATGAGTGACGGGGCAATACTGGGCATGAAATGTCATAGTCATCGGTGATTAGACGTTTACATAAATGTGAGGTCAGTATGACATACACATAGGATACTAGAATGTGTTAATGGCTATGGGATTAGCTGATAGCCAAGCCGAACCTTCGGCGGGGCTGTACGCTGATCGATTCCCCGGAAGACGTCAATGGGTAAATAGGTTTCGCCATTTGGAACAGCATTGTCGGGAAACAGGTAAAAGTTGGCAAGCTCCAAGAGTGGATGCAGGATGTCCATACAACGTACAGACAGCAGGTGTTGAAGATACTCTAATAACTGTATTCCATCAGTAACCAGCGCGTGGCTCACGAGACGTAGCACAAGATATGCACAATTACACATGCCACAGAGGTCAGTTATTCAGGCATTGCTTGAAGATGGCTACCACTGATTCTATTATAAAGCAATGCAGTATCGGCTCCCGACTAATCTGCCTTGATGAGTACGGTTTTGGCAGTGGGCCTAGCAGCAGCGTACTGCCTATCTGGACTTCAAATTGAATTAGTATGTGTGCGTATCAGCATCGATTCAACGTTAATGTATAGCCCATCATTGTTGAGGATGCGATTGTAGGCCCCCTTTTACCACCAGTTTGGTTGGATCCCCACAAATACCGTATGCTTCTTGACAACGGTATTTCTGGGCTGCTGGAAGACGTACTATTGCTTGTGTGACAGAATATGCAGCATCAATGTGACAACGTCCCTGAAAATCGTGAGGCACATGTGTGGCAGATACTTAATGAAGCCCACCCAAACCAATGGATTGGTCATGGGAGGCTGATAGAATCACCACCAATGTCACCAGAACCCCCACCACTCGAATTTACCTTGTGAGTTCACCTTAAAGCACTGTGTAGCTACCTGACGACCAACCACAGTACCTCGAGGACATAGTGGCACAAATCCTTGCGGCTCTTACGAGAGTTGACGTCTACATGCTTCGCCACGTGCACACAGAATCCATACGCTGTTTGGAGCAATGCATAGCCATGCGAGGATCAACCTGCAACCACTTAATGCAAACTAATATATATGTTTAATGTAAGTTTCTGGCACAGCATTGCCACACCACCCCTCTATGACTTTAATGTCATTTTTATCAAATGGTATGGGAAGAATGGATTTTTTGCAAAGAGTGTGAGACTGTCCGTTTCCACGAATTACTATTCACCCTGTATAATGATCCTAGATTGGACTTTGGATTCACTCTCGGGGAACTTTCAAAAACTGGTAGAGGGTGCTATCATCTTAGCCACACTTTTCATTAAAATGTAGGCAAAACATTTTATTTTAGGCATTTAATTTAAAAACTTACAAAAAAAATTCTTGTACAAAATGTAATTTGCGTGATAAAAAAAATATTATTCTTTGTTTAAAATTGTCAAATACCTTAAATATTTTAGATAATTGTTGTCATACTGAGATGGTTTTCAAGGTCAATCAAATTTTTTATGGACAAGTTTTATGAGTATTTTGAAATGGTTTAAATTTTATTGTTATATGTATCTGTTCAATTGATTAGGGCTAGATATTGGAGTAACGTATTGGCATTTAAACTATTTAAAATTGAGGGTGTCTTCATAGGGAAGCTAAGTAATACATTTAATATTAATTATGTCAATACATTGAATTCATGCTATAAAATTTAACTTATAATAGGGGAATAGGGGTATCTTTATTGATAGCTTTAATTTCGTTGCGTAAAGGTTATGTCTGGGTATTGTAAATAATATTATTATTGTGGCACGCTCAAGTTGGCGTGTGCGCAATGTGTTTTAGGAGATCTAGATCAACATAGAATGATGATTTTTTTTTCAATTTTAGGAATAATTTGTTTGGAAGATGAGTGAGGCTATCGTGCTGATGATTTATATAATATGGGAATTTTCTTAGTTATTAGGTAGTTTTATAAAACAATCATTATATGGATGTGAGATACCGCAAGATATGTAGTCATCTTTCAAAATAAAACTTACAATGTTTGTTATGCTCTTTAGTTCACAAATAATAGTATTGACTTTTAAAAAACTATTTATATTGCTTTCATTCTTTTTTCTTAACTAGCATGCTTCCTCCCAGATATTTATATCAAAGTGTGTGCGGACCCTTTAGAGGCAGCTATTGTGTTCAAATAGGAGGTATATCTATAATTAACATTTCATAAATTTGACTTCTGTTAGCTTTTCCACTTTGCCTGGGCTGCGTGTCTCTGAGACCAATAGCTTTTTCTCAGCCTAATGTACTTTGAAACCCTACTAATTCACTTTGGTGTCTCTGATATTCTTATCTCTTCTTGTATTTTTCCCTATAGTTGATATAGTAAAGGAGGCTACAAAGCAACAGAAAAAGAGATAATTGGAGGGATTGACGTCCCACCGGAAATTCAAAAACCTAAATGTCATGGCTGAAGTATCGGTAAAGATAGGAAGATTTTCATGTCCCCCGTGGTTTTTGGTGGCCCCAAATTTATGCATCGAGGTATTACCAGCAAAGGAATTTTTTAATCATTATTGGATCCAGTTTTTCCTTGGCATGGGCGGAATCCGCTGCCATGTGACTTGCATAACACTTCCATTAACATGGAACATTTTTCCCAAATAAATTTATGACGAATCATTAATAATTTGCACAAGTGTAAAGAGAATATACTAAGTATTAAAAAATAATTCAAGGATATAATTACTGAAGAATTAGGATGAACCAATGTGCTAACTGGTAATATTAAATTATTAAACAAAAACCGTGAGGCCACTTCCATATTATGTTTACCCTTATAGGTTGACTTTATTGAATCAGTACATCGATAATCTTGTAAAAAAGGGAATGATCGGAGTCTCACGCAACCAATATGAGTCCCCAGCCTATATAGTTACAAAACCTAAAAACAATCATAGACTAGTCATGGACTATTGACAACTAAGCCAAATGGTCTCCTTTGAGTTTACAATGTTTCCCATGGTATAAATGGCTTTTCAGTATCTAGACAAGGCAAGGGTGTTCTCTTAATTATAACTATACAGATGTACTATCAATTTCCCTTTAGTAAGTATACCAAAAAGTTCGCTGCCTTTGTAACACAAACATAATTGTATGAGTACAATTATCTTTCTTTTGGCCTTTCAGTTGAACCACATATTAGAAGATGTGCAGTTAAAGTTTGTATACAACTATTTGTGTGACTCTTAGTTTATTCAAATGATCTCCAGAAGCATAAAAATAATTTGAGAGAGATTCTTTTGGGTTAAGTTAATACAGCCACACAATTAATTTACACAAGATGCAACTTGCTGCTACACAGATCCAATACCTAGGATCCATTATTTCCAAAATAGGCGTAGAAATTAACTGAACAAAATTATAACTCATTAGAGAACTCCCAACCATAAACATTAAGAATAAATAATCCCGGTTCTTGGGAATCATCGCGTTCTTCTGTAAATTAATTATTCCAAACTTTGCATCAGAAGGAGAGCCACTTTACATATTTAAGATAGATAAAATGACATATTTTTGTCCTGTGAAGCCAAAATAGCATCTAGATATTGAAAACCAGCATTAGTGGAAGCACTAATTTTAAGCATGTCAAAATTTGAAAATAAATTTATTCTCCATACAGGATTCAACAGAATTAGGAGCCATCCTGATACAAGAAGTGAAAGGTGAGATCCTGCTGGGGACTTATGTGAGCCAAACTCATCACCAACATAGATCAACTACACAACCTATGAGTGAGAAATGCTAGGTATAATTTTCTAGGCTGAAAAATTCCGACAATATTTGGATTCAAACATTTTTGAGATCCACATAGACAACCTGGTGGCAGCATAGATACTGACCCATCCACGTTAAATAGGAAAAATATCCCGTTGGTATACCCGGATGCAACACTTTCGTTTTAACATAATCAATATAAACACAAAAGATAACGCAGTGGCAGACACATTGTTAAGGATGTTCGAGCAAAGTGTGGAGGAAGAATTCCCCATCATCCTTAAATAGAACAACCTGCAGAATTCACAGGTATTGTTCCGAGCTCAAATCTCAGAATTGCTTATCTCACTCTGAGCATCAGAGGTCAAAGATTCAGGTCTGGAAAAATCTCGTTTATGGTTAGCGAATAAGGATAAAATCCTAGTAACATCTTGTGTTTCAAGACATTCAAGTGTGCACATTAAGGACACCACTATATCAATAAACATACACCTTGCATAAGTCAGTGACTTTACAAGGTGGTAAACTACACTTCCTAATTTGATTCAGCAGCCATCATTGGGAAACAAATATATTTCTAAGTTTGTAAAACCCATCATGACGGTGTCCTACACTTCGGAGGGGGAGGGGGCGGTGAACTCTGCTTGTCTGTCACCAACCCCAAACAGATGTGGCCCCCCTCCCCACCTTGGCTGAGCTTCCTTCAACGAGAGGAGTTTGCCCCTCTTTCCATAATTGCCGAACGGTTACGTAAGGGACTTATGGCACAACCTAAGAAACACTAACACCCGCTAAAGCTTTAAACTAAGTCACCCATTTAAGGGAGTCACAACTTGGCTTAGGAATCACCCTAAACATTTATTTAAACTTAGCTGCCCAATTTAGGACCTCGGAGGGCTCTTAGCCTTATGAATCACTGTAAACCTCTTTTAGTTTAAGTTACCCACCAGATACATTGTGGAGGTGGCTTGACCAGCTTTTACCCAAAGTACCGGCTGCCAACCACTTTGTGTGTGGCGAGTTTGGGTAGTCTCCTCACCCCCATCTACTCCCACACAAACAACTTCCTCAAATAAATATCTAGCTGTTCATAAAATAAAAACTCTGAACGGTGCAGAGGTGATGCGACAAGGATGTGGGCAGCAAGGATTGGGGACAGAAGTCATTATGTTGAGCCATGAAACCCCTGTCCTGTCTAATCCAGGACAGTCGCCACATGGGGAGAGCGAGACAAACCTATGGGATTTCAACCCCAACCTAGAACTACCTCCCCAATTGCGTACAGCGAAAAATTGGCATTCTGGATTCATATCGTTCGGTTCTGTTTCGGTGTATACATACGTCACTGGTAGGAGCTAATTTGGAGATTGCCAAAGCATAACGCTGTTAAGGAATATTTTTTTATGAACAGGAATGGACCGAGATCCAGAAAATTTAGTGAAGTCTTGTGATAATTTTTGTAAAGCCACACCTGCCCAGAAACCCAATATAGGCATGCTTTCTCTTAGATGGCCGAGTTTCTGAAGGAAATAATATGTATACACTTTCATGGACCCTCCTCGTATCCAATAATGGTAGTAAATTAGTGTTAACAGTCATGGATGAATTTTAAAAATTCACTAGGTTCATTCCAGAGAGAAACGTCCTTTTGGGGCTACTATAAAAGCTTTGGAGCGGTAGGTCTTTGAAAATTCCAAAAGTGCTTTGTGCATTGTATAAGATAAGATAAGGTCAGTAAGGTCAGTAATCACAGTTTCAGAAACATTTGTTTTAGTATGGTAATAAAACATATTACCACTGTACCCTATTAGCTCAGCACTGATTACTTTTAATCCCTCATTCCATCAGCCAATCGGATATAAATTCTGTCTGGCTTAAAATTGCGTTTAAAAATGCTTGCCCCTCCAACTACAAGAACTCACCTACCGAACTCATGTTGGATGACGAAATTCTAAATTAAATCAATGCGTTATTAGAACTATAAGAGACCCAGCCAACCACAAAACAGATTTTGGTATGTTGGTATGAAGATTTTAATAAACTCAGACTCCAGCTATAAAAGGTCGCAAGAAAACATTATTACAAGCAACAGAGAGCTCCCCTTTATAGGGGGTGACCGAATGATATATAAAACTCACACCATTAATGACCTGGGAGAACCACTAAATTGGGTTTTGGATGGTCAACACCAGTACAAATCCACGATTTCTTAGTAACGTTACGGTCCAGTCAGTTGATCCGGGACAACCAGTTGACTCAGTGCAACGTGCCCATATTTCGCAGCTTAAATCTTGTCCTGAACAAATAGTGATAGAAAGGATGTAGGTTTCTTTATATTTTCTCTCAGCCCCTGGGAGAAAGAAGTATTATGATTGTCAAAAAAAATTGAACTCTTTATTAAAGGAAATAATATTGTTTTCTATTTTTCCCTGAGTAATTTGAAGTGCGTGTATGGGTTTATTAGTTTGATAGATTTAATAATACACTACAGAAAATATTGTGTCTGTCTGGTCAATTTTGAGAAATTACCCAAAAACTCTAGATCCTCGGACATCAAATTATAGTAACGAGCTGGCCGTAGCCAAAGAACTATTACCAATCTGTCACAGAATCTCCATAAATAAATGGTATGACATTATAGCACACAAACTTTCTCATATTGTTTATTGTTGCTTCGAAAATACTTTTCGAAAATGTTTTTTAGTAAACTACCCATAAAAAACCAAACACATCATCTTGTTGGTCACAATAATCATGTATTTTAATTGGTAATAAAGAATGATTTCCAGATTCCCATTTTGAATTCAATTTTCAAGATCAATTTCTAAATATACTCTATATTTCTAAATAAATTTCTATACACTGTCCTAAGTAAACTATCTTTTTTTTAAAGTATTTTAGATAAACTAAAAAACAATATTACTTATAATGTCAAATAGTCCTCCAAAACCAATTTTGAACCAAATCGCTAAAGCCATTTTTGAAAATATTCAGACTAAAACATAAGAAAGAACTGTAATCAGTAAGCTAACCAGGAAAGAATTTCCCCCTTATCCCCAAACAAACGTGTATGTTATTAATAAAGAAATAAATGTTTAACAACTATTTGACAACTTTTTCCCGATAAATCCTGAAGTAAAGAAAACGAGTTTTACCCACTCAAATTTTTTTTAACCAAAATGAAAATCAATCAACTTGTGACAAAAGGGATAAACCTTTTTTTTTTACGTTTAAGGTAAACTTGTTTAGTAATATTATTACTACTTAGCCTACCACCATGACATTTATCTAAAAAAAATAACGTATTCTAAATATGTCAATAACAGTATTTTCAATTATTTTGATCAATCAAATTTTAAATAATCTAATTGGCATATCATTTTAAAACTGGTTAATACAGTATCGATAATTTGAAGGTTGTCAAAATATAATTACTTGAAATCCCTCTTCCAATAAATAATGTTTTATAAAAGCCTTGAATAGAGCTTTACTCGGTAGTGTGATTTCATCTAAGCTATCAAACTATTCAAAGGGGCCAGGCCAGGTGGATTATTTGGCAGCGTGGTTCCACTGGTTTCTTACTTCTAAAAACCGGAACAGGTTTATGATATTGGACATTCTCTTTTGGGCCTTGGATCTTAAATATTTATGTATAAAACCCAATTCTTAATAACTGTGAACACACAATGAAATTAATATAAATGACACAAAAATAGTTTTAAATTTTCACAATTTTTGCAATTTTATTTCTAATAGTGACGATGTGTAATACATTTTGCAAAAACCATAGGCCTCTATTAGGGAAACACGAGAACAATGAGGACAAAAGTGATCTAGACATTTCTTTTTGTTAATCAATGGAATGTGAATCCCAGAACTAAAATTGAAGCCTGAAACATTATATTTTTGAATCAACCCACCACTAGCAGTATTTTATGATACTTATTTTTGTCATTCATTTTCATCAATTATAAATAATAATTATTGTATTGAACAAAAATTACTATACAAATAACAAATTGGTTGTGAGTAATTTGACCCTTCTACAAAAACTATATTTTTTTTTATTTTAATGGATAAATTTTCAATTGGATTAGTTAAAATCCCTTTAACCTTATGATTAATTCCTAATTGGTTAATCATTTTATAAATTGATTAACTAATTATTATTATTTTTACAAAGAGTTAATGACTAAATCAAATATAGTATCTTGAGTTATTTGAGGTTTCAATCATATTTTATCTTAATATCAATTCTATTTTACAGTTTGAAAATATTATTTTGTGGATTATAATCATCTTATTATTAATATTAGCACCGTGTCTTACTACCCATTTGGGTTGTACGAATTTACCTTAATGTGTAATGGTAGGGTGATTGTGAGATGAAATGGAGAACCTACAGCTTAATGTGCAATCCAAACCACGGTGGAGGCCTGGCATTCCACACATCCAAAGGTTGTCCTTAATACACGTCTTGTCAGAGGTGAAGGAAGGGTTTGGCAATAAGATAGATCTGTGGCGGGACCAAGGATTGAACCCCGGCCCCTCAGCACAGAAGTCTGACACCTTACCCCTAGACCGTCAGTTCACCCTTATAAATAATCATGTTGTCACGTTGAAAACTCCAAGTATAGTTTCGTACAGAGCTCTTCAAACAGAATATAAAATTTTCCAACAAGCCATGTTCCATACTAGTTCCCCCCTTTAAGCCTTCCTACTAATTAATAGAGTTTAATAAGGGCCTATTAAATCATTCAAATATCCAAACATTGGTTAGTCAAGGCAATGATAGTTTAACGCTGTATTTATATATATCAATATATTTTATTTTTTGTCAACGAGGCTTTCTTATGTTCAGGCTGTACTCATATCAATAATTTAATTATACATCTTTCGTATTGGTCTTACAGAACATTTATATAGATTGTTACTCTGCCTGTGTGGTTTTTTGCGAGGTTTGAATACATATTGAATTTGGCGTACTCGTTAATCGAAATTTATCAAAGTGCGGCAAATAACTGTAGTAAATATATATTTTTAGATATTTTATTAATTTCGCAACGTATGAAAACGGTCGATAAAGCTATGAATGAAACCATGTTACATTTGGTTAATTAATTAGATATTATTTTTGACTCATGTGACACCAAGAATAAATAGCACTTTTATGATAAATAACGGAAATTCAATCAAAATAGCTAGTTGTATTTTTTTTATAAAATTATAAATTTTGTTCACAAATAATTTATTTTAATCAAAAACAGTGCGTATTTTCCTACCTGTCAGATATATACGCATGATCACAATAATTAGGTAGGGAAGATGAAGGTAGAACTAAAAGTAAATGCACCCACATTTTCGTGGAGGACAACGGAGTCACAATTTAGTAGAGACCTACGTAAGCCCGCCCAGTCCTGATGCTAAATTAGACCTACAGGTTATCAGTCAACCAGACAAAATTAGACTGATGCCCTTGTCTATGAAAGGCTTAAATATATGGCCTTAAATTTTTCCTTTTATATTTTTAACAAAACATTGTGAACAAATTTCACTAGAAACGACGAAAAATAATGAATTGTTATTTCTTGACGATTTCAAAAACGAAATGTAAAATATATATCCCTGCAAGACTTTAAAATTTAAAAAAAGCTTATTCGTTTACGCCCCGAAGAAATATATAGACAGATTTATGAAAAAAATATATTGTTGTGGTTAGAAATCAATTAGGACATTAAGGGTTGAAATATTAATACTTACTTTACATCTCAAATAATTTTTTTGTACTTCATATTATATCCCTAATTGGATATTTTCGAAAGACGTGCATATATTTTGGGGATAGATTTATACTATAGGGTTTCTTCTATTATAAAGTCATTATTGTATTAAATTATGTTTTATAGCTGTGGGATTTTGAAATGTAGATATTTTTAGAAGTCATGAAGGTGGATTTTATTATCATTAAAACCTACAGGCTTCGTAAAGTATTAACTTAGTCAATTGGTTCTATTGGTTCTACCCGTGGGTTCTGCTATGATCTGTAGAGCTATGAGTTCAGACATAATATATGGCTTATCTCATGGTAGTTCCGCAGTATGTGTTATAATTTTGTCTGACGATATCAAGAGTATCTTTTTTACTAGACAGTATATATTATGTGGCTTGAAACGCCCCTTAAATAATAGGCCCCAAGTGTTAATAGCTCCATTAACCATCTGATATACAACAATTTCAGTCAAATTATACCCTTAATTTAGAAAACTACTATTACGGTGTATCAACCTTTGTATAAAAGTCCCATTATTTTGTAAATATTTAGCTCCCATTACAGAGAAGATATATAGATTTAAAATTGATATCAGCAATATCGTGAAAGGGCACGGAGCCTTAGAGCCAGTCACTGAAATATTAGAGTGAAGTAAACTATAGCAAGTAAAAACAGCCCCCAGTCTGGGTGGCCACATCGTCTAACAACGCGTCACTTTCGAACTAGACTAGACTTCAAATAAGGGGAACATAATGTTTCGATCCATGATGGGTTTACTGAGGGTGGTTTTTCCTAAACTTTTTTTCTCTCTCTCGCTACCCGTAAATATGTGTACACTTATTCTAAATTGAACCTTCCTCCTCCCTAGCGCATTACAGTAGTTAGTACATGACTATAACCCAAATGGCTAGTAAGACGCGTAGCTAAAATAAACATCAGTTACATTTTTTTACCTACTTGAAACTGTGTCCCTATGTTCTGAGATGTAGTTCTCACAAAATACTTGATTGCTGGAGACGGGGATGCCAGGGTTTGATTTATCTGGTTTTGGTATTTATTCCTAAATGCTTTCCCCTACTCCCTCTACACAAATGGTCTTACATTACCTCTAAATTCTACTATTTCTATCCCTGCCCATTAGCTGGGTTGAATCAGACCGTATGGGTAGTAAAATATGAAGGATAAAAACCCTTTTTACTTTCTCTCTATCTTACAGGTAGAGAAAGTATGGTGATCGTCAAAAAAACGAACTCGAGATTTTGATGAATCTTTACGTTTCATGACTCCCTGAATCCGAAAAAGTTGTTTTTGAATTTCCGTCTGTCTGTCTGTCTTACCTCCAACTAGAGCCTAAACTATTTTACCGATTGACCTAAAACTTGATATCTAGGGTTTTCATAAAGTTGCCCCGAGGAATTTTTGGAATTGGATATATACCACTAAAATTAAGGGTAGTTTACTGAAGGGCAAAAAGAGAAAAAGTCGATTTTCTCAAAATCGGCTCTAACGATTTTGATTAAATTTAATTCATAAACATTAATACATGCTCCAAACAAAATGGCTACTCTCAATATTTTGGCAAAATGGCTTTAAGGGCTCCGGTCTGATGCGTAAATTAAATTTTTTTATATCATCTCCGAAATTATTTGAGATATGAAATTACTTAGCATTACAAATATGTATATATATATTTAAAGACAAATATTTTATTCGAAACATATTTAAAAAAATCAATAACTTTTAATATATACGCAATTATATATATTTTTTAATTTTTGGACATTAAAGTTTAAGTATTGCGACAGTAAAAAAAATCTAACCTGAAATGTTGATGGATGTCGACGTCTCATGACACCTCGAACCCTAAAAAATAGTCCTTGCGATGCCGTATGTCTGTGTGTCTATTAAAACTTAAAATTAAGAGTAGTTTTATAAGGGGCGAAAAGAGAAAAAATAGGTTTTCTCAAACTCTGCTCCAACGATTTTGTTTAAAATTCGTATCTAGGCGTTGATTTAGATTATAAATAACATGGCTACTTTCATTTTCTCATGGAAATGATTTTTGGGGTACTTTACAGAAGCTTTAATTTCCGTATCTCCACAAATATTTGAGATACTAAACAACTTATCATTACAAAATTGTAGGACTATTAGAAATAAAAAACTTTTATTTGACATATAATTTTATAAAAGCAACAGTTTCTGAGATATTTGCAAATATATTAATAAAATGTTGTGAGCTTTAGTTGTAAACTTATACTACTTAAGTCTTAACGCAATAATTCTTCAATGTCATAGAGTAATTAAATATAAGTAAGTATCTAAAAAAATTATATTATTTTTCCTTAAATCTGTTCGGAGAAATGTTTGTACTGCAATGATATATCTCCATTTTAGACTCAATAGTCAATATTTAAATTTTTTATTGGTCAAAATGTATAAATGAATAATTAAATATCAATGCGATGACTTGAAGATGTGCAACACCTAATAAAAAGTTAAAATTTTAACAGGAAATCGAAATTTTAATACGAAGTGTTGACCCTTGTGGACCCAATATTAATATTTTTTATTGGTCCAAACATACATATGAGGACATTAATTCTTTAAAAATAAAAATATAATATTTAAAACCGAAATTTGATGAATCTTGACGGCCTTCTTACATTATTCCGTTCAGAAATCTTACGAGTTTATAGAAAGAGAGAGAAAGTCTGTGCGGTGCGCCGTACCATTTATTTTAATGCCGTATGTCTGTGTGTCTATTAAAACTTAAAATTAAGAGTAGTTTTATAAGGGGCGAAAAGAGAAAAAATAGGTTTTCTCAAACTCTGCTCCAACGATTTTGTTTAAAATTCGTATCTAGGCGTTGATTTAGATTATAAATAACATGGCTACTTTCATTTTCTCATGGAAATGATTTTTGGGGTACTTTACAGAAGCTTTAATTTCCGTATCTCCACAAATATTTGAGATACTAAACAACTTATCATTACAAAATTGTAGGACTATTAGAAATAAAAAACTTTTATTTGACATATAATTTTATAAAAGCAACAGTTTCTGAGATATTTGCAAATATATTAATAAAATGTTGTGAGCTTTAGTTGTAAACTTATACTACTTAAGTCTTAACGCAATAATTCTTCAATGTCATAGAGTAATTAAATATAAGTAAGTATCTAAAAAAATTATATTATTTTTCCTTAAATCTGTTCGGAGAAATGTTTGTACTGCAATGATATATCTCCATTTTAGACTCAATAGTCAATATTTAAATTTTTTATTGGTCAAAATGTATAAATGAATAATTAAATATCAATGCGATGACTTGAAGATGTGCAACACCTAATAAAAAGTTAAAATTTTAACAGGAAATCGAAATTTTAATACGAAGTGTTGACCCTTGTGGACCCAATATTAATATTTTTTATTGGTCCAAACATACATATGAGGACATTAATTCTTTAAAAATAAAAATATAATATTTAAAACCGAAATTTGATGAATCTTGACGGCCTTCTTACATTATTCCGTTCAGAAATCTTACGAGTTTATAGAAAGAGAGAGAAAGTCTGTGCGGTGCGCCGTACCATTTATTTTTTACTGTACCAATTGAAAAACCATTTACTTTTACCATCCAAATTTTATTGGTCTATCCTTAATTGTTCTGGACAATTAATTGTTTTAATTTTATTTTTCTAAGCGATAAGTTTTGAATATATTATATTGTGAACAACGTCTATAAATAATTTTAAAATAAGTTTTCTATTTTATTTAAATACTACGATAAAAAGAGTATATAGAATAGGATTACAGCCATAGTTTAATATAAAATGGTATGTAGACAATAAACATTATACTTGCAATAGAAAATAAATCTACTACACTACAGTCACCATTAGTGCTCACATGGTGTAGGGAGTCAAGCTCGTGGTGGACTGGACTGCTGGTTGAGGTTTGAATTTCTAGCAGGTGCGCTGAGAGTGGGTTTTGAGATGAAGCTTATTACTGTGGTTTTATAACTCTCTCTCCAAGCTAATGTTAGCCTATTTCCTGCACGCTACTTTTCAAATATATCTACCCAACATATATTAAGTAGTTAATACTATTGAATTAGTATTAAATAGATAGATTATAATCAAAATATAGTCAGTCTGATAGTTTGAAACGTTATAAAACGTTGATAAAACATATCCAAATTACACGCCAATCCATGTATTCTACAGATGCCACTTTTGAAAGAGGGTTTAAAGCTATACACTTTTAAGATGTATACAGAGATGTACAGTGGAATGATATTCGCTTTGACACTGTTGGCTGCTGTACTCTGTACAAACACGTTTCTTACATCTTCTTACTGGTTATTCTCGTAAACGATGACAAACTATAGCATGAATTTCAGTAAAATTTTAAATATTGTCTTATTAAAATATAAACTGACACAAATAACAACAAATATGTATAATACATTGCTCGTGTGTTTAAATGATTTTCTCAAACATTTAACACGAGAAGTACAAGAGGGGATACTTTCATTTGTAGTATTAGGTTAATAATAATATATCCTTCTACTCGCATATTTTAGGGAAAAAGTAGTTGGACCATCAAGGCGGGTGGACATAAACTGAATTAAACGTCCTTAAGAGAATCAACTACAGGGGTGATAAAACGGGTAACAGATGTTCCAAATTATCGCATTAGTTAAGAAACAGGTATTTTAAACTGTTATTCAAGATAAAACAAAGCCGGAAAGTATTAACATGTTTCTATTTTATTAATAGCTTATGCTCACGTTTTCTGGTTTTAAAACATAAATGAATTGATATAACAAGAGCATTTTCAAAAATATTTAATGCGAAATGTGACAATTCTGAGACTAGATTAGATGTTGAGAAACATAGATCTACCCTAGCTAAAATAAATAAAAGTACTTTCTTAATGGTGTCACAAAAGAAAATATTAAGATAATTGAGAATTGTTTTCGATGTCACGAAGTTTCTGAACTGATATCCTACAAGATATATCAGTTTAAAGAAATGTTTCTCCAGCCACTCAATCGGCGGACTCTCGAATCAAGCATTTATCTCTTCTAGTCTATTTTAGCGGTTGTGTAGAGGTTTGGGTTTGAATTCATGCAGGATGTATGGGCCTACTGAAGGTTGTCTTTCATAAATTGTTTTCCACTCTCTCTCTACCCAAATTCCAGTAAATTTCCTTTGACACTCCACTTTGCTATTCATGTCCAATTTGTGTGTAAATATTGTCGATAAAATAGACGGGTCAAATTTCTTAACTTCACATAGGCCTATAAAAATATTTTAATCGTTAACATTTTACCCCGAAATTATGATAAATATTAACGTTTTATGTGCCACTTATTTCAAAATAGTGTACTACATTTCTTTCAATTCTATTGAACGTCTTTCTTTACCTCCGTTTCTTTTTGAGTTACATCTGAGGCGGTTTATGAAAATGGTTCAAACATGGTATGTATCAGTATTTTTTCTTAAATTTTTATTATATGCCTTAAATAAAGGGTAGCTTACAATTTTTTTTAACTAGATTTTTTAAGCTCTTATAAAATCTTAGCTTAAAATTGATATCTGGGGAGTGTTTGTAATAAAATTAAAATTGAATATTGGTTTTTGGGAGAAATTGGTTTAAAGTTGATTTTTGATTAATAATTTTGAATGATTTAAATAATTATTTTGGAAAGGACTATGAAGTTTAGTTCAAATGGAATGTTTTGAAAGTGTTTTACTTTATAGATATAAATGAGCATTCATTTAAAAATAATCAGTTAAAGATAATTCACTGAAAAATGTAAATTCCAATCACTAAAAAACTAGTTAATGTAGTTTTTCCTTGAAGATTAAATATAACGCTTAGTAATTATATCAAGTAAAATATTAACCAAAATAATATTGGTTTCATCAGCAATTCCAAGAAACCAATTTTAATGTAAAGAATAACTCTTTTCGTACAGACACACAAGTACATGAACAGAACAATTTGACTATTTTAAATTTTAATAGTGAGTACAAATAAATTTAGAATGTGGCTTGCTAATCACTTCAAGTTAATAATGCAGTACAGATGTTATAATAATACGTAACATTCAATAAAAGAAACTCTAGAGACACATAATATTACAGAAATATATTTGAGAGACGTATGCAAGACAAAATTAAAACGCGGGCAAATACTGATTTTTGTAGAAAGGCCATTTTAATTTTTTTTTTATCAAAGTCCTGCTATTAATATTCTCGTATAGAATAATTTCTTTCAGAACGGATCTCCTACAAAAATCAGTGTATTTTCTTCCCCTTTCATGATAATATAATCACATATTATATAGGAGCTTTAATTGTAATTAAATATCTACAAAGCTTTAGGCAAATATATCTTCTTGAAAAAATAACACTCCACTATGAAGTTTCTTAGATGGCGTTGTTCAATTAAAAATATTATTTTCTATAACTACAAAAATAATTACTTTTAAAAGTAATTGGTTAAAACCCAGTATTTGGCTGTACTACCACCTGTTATATAGGACAACAGAATTTTCCCTAAAAACAGTACTGCCTTGCAAAACAAATAAACGTATGACCACCTTAACTATATGAGAAAGTATGTATAGATTTAACACACTATTTATTTTCTCAGCTATTGAGGCAGACACTTTTGATGTTCTCTAATGGGAGAGTTGGCTTCAAAGTGGAATTGGTTTATTGTGTTAAGAGAGTGTCTCTTAAATGACCTCAGACCGTGGACGTATATGTGCGGTACAAATATTGGATCTATATGAGATGGAAAATAACTAAAAGCACCGTTAGACATTAAACGCTTTCGACATTTACAAATATTTTAATTATTTCTTTTAAAGTTTGAAGGTATGCCCCATTATTTATATTAAAGTCATTATAACCCATATGTCATTGCCATAAACTATAGTATGATTTTATGTGTAGGCCTATTATAATATTATAATTGATATCGAATATCTGCCAACAAAATGGCCTCGTAAATTAACGTATATAACAATTATATATTTTTGATTTGCATTATAGGAATACCTAGTTTAACTGGTGTTACGGTTGGCGTTATAGGCGTATTAAGTTAGCCCCTTCTAGTACCTTGAATTTCCTTTAGAGATAGCTAAGAATACTTACAATGGTCCCACAGTCATAGGCAATGAAGACTATATAATATATATTATGATATTATAAAGATCAGATAGTCTAATGACTAAGAGGTTCAAATCTTGACTGAGTATTGGGAAATTATTTTCCTAAATTATTATTTACCATCACACTACACAAAAAAATTATACATTTCCTCTAAATTTTACCTTCCTAATCCTTATCTCAAAAGCATAATTAAAATGCATATTGCTGTTCGAACAGTTAGTAGGAAGCATACACTCTTTTTACTCCCCTCTCAACCTCCACAAACATAAAAACACTAATAATAAGCCACATAATTGGGAAAGCTCTTCTAATTTGAATTTACGATGACTGTATATTCAAGGGCTTAAGTCCTTACCAGAAGTACTAAAATTAGTTATCCACTCGTGCCCTATAGATAAATATGTGTACATTTGCAATAAATTATATCCTTCTTATCCCAACACATCAGCCTAAGGAAAAGTGTAGAATTCCACCCAGTTGATAGTAAAACAGGAGGGGGACAAAAATAGTTGAGGGGAATCACATTTGAAAGAGGGTTGGGGTACCTTACATATATAAAAATCACTAGAATCTCTTTGAAGAATTCATTCACACAATTTATATTCTGTAAATATCAATTTTGACAAATCGTATCAATTTAGATAAAATATTAAAATAATGTAAACACATACAGAAACTTTGACCCATGGACCTTTAAAAGTTTGAAGACCCTTACGGTAAAAGTTTACGTAAAAGTAACTTTTATATATCACCGCGTCTTACAATTCTTTCGTTTACATTATTGTAAATAATGAAAGCTATACTATTTATTTGTTCTAAACTTATCTAAAAGTGTAACTACACCCTAACACGCATCAGTCGTCAAATGGTCTCGTGTCATTCTTGTAGTAGACTGATGTACCGATGATGGGGAGAATGTAGTTTGAATCCCTGTTGGTTGTATTGAGGGTAACTTTTTTTTTCACTCTCCTTCCACACATATGTGAGTATGCCTACACCAACTCTAAATTCAATATTCCTCATTTATAGCGCACATATGTAATTAATTCATATGCATATACCAGAATGGTTTTGAAGATGTGTTGATAATTAAAAAAAGAACTACACCCTGGCTAATTTCAAATCATGTGAAATGTGATTTTTTCCCAACCGGACATGGAACAATAGTAGGGCCTATACGCATATATGTGTTTATTAAATCTGTTAGGGAACGCTAATGAGTAGGGCTTACCCTAAAGATACGAGAATATTAATAAACCAATACCTTTATAAATGTTAAATAAATACATTAAAATAATAGGCTATAGTTAAACTTTTTTTTAAAAATAGCCTTATTGATAAAAGTTTTCTACAAGTACCATAACACCATTGATTAAAAATATTGCTTACATTTCTTCGTACATCCTCTTAAGTTTATTTATCTATGATAAGTAATTTAAGTGTTTTCAGTCTCATATTATATTTATACACAATAAAACCGTACATTCTTATTAATATTAGGTGTTCTGTCTTGTGACAGGTCCATTTCTTTTGTCCGTGAACTTAGACCACTGATACGCACTTACTCACATAATTTTCTTATTTACTTCAAGTTATCCAATATGTGATAATAAATTATTATCAAATATAATATTTACTCCTTCATGATCCATTGCACCACTTACTATAAAAGAATACAAACGAATATACTCTTGTTATTGGAAAGTTTTAAATACAGTAAATTTTCTCTTTTTGTCAATTGAAAGTTCGTGATCAAAACTAAATTCTAAGACAAAATTGTAGATGCGAGAGTCAAACAACAAATTACATAAAGTAGGTTTATCTTCACCTTAGATTTAGAATAAAACATGAGCTAGATTACATCATGGTTGAAAAACTCTTGCATCATTTAATAATAGTGATCTATCTTTGTTTTTAGTAACGAACGATCGTCGATTGAAAACCCGATACTACTCTCTCGTTTCTTCTATTCATATTAGAACACACCCATACAGTGAAGAAATGAAGCATGAAGCTGCCATTTTGCCGATCAGAAGCCGATGAGCGATGTCAGGAGGTGTCCGCACGATTCCTTCCAGAGACGCTCAGCAGGTGTGAGAATACTTTTAACTACCTACAGGATAAATCTCTCCTCCCCTCTTTTATTATTAGCAAACCTCCAACCTCTTGTTACCGGAGGCGATCTCGCGGACAAGTGGATAACTAGAGGTGTTTGGAAGGTATTACAAGGTGCAGTAGCAATACTGTCTTCACCAGTGTATTCCTCCAGTGGTGATATGTGATAGAATCCAGTGCTACCAAAGGTAAAATATGAAAATGAGAGGATATTTTTAACACAAGACAAACAATGATTGTAATAGTAATATACTTATTCTTGAATGGGCAATCTCAGAATGTAACGCCCAAGGTAAAGTACGTTACATCCCGGAACGTGAATGAGTACAAAGCCTGTTGGGAGTTATCGACGGTATAATTTGTCCATAATATGAGACGTGTTACATCACGGTAGTAAGCCTATATCAGCAGTCTAGGTTTATGGTTTCATTTCTAGGATTTGTGTTTAATTTATGACTGACTGAGTCACTCATGGAGACCACTTTACTCCTAACTACTGCAAGTGTACTTGAATGTGATTTATAATATTATTCTGTTATCTGAGAAGGCGCATTTGTGTATATAAACCAAACCATTAATCTTAAATTTGTGTGGCAATATATATATTTTTTTTTTTTGCATTTACTAGTAAAAAATGCATTTATTCAAAACAAGACATGTTTTAAAGTGATCCATTTATTGAAATATATCCATAAAATACCTCAGTCTAACACTTATTTAATGTGTTATTATGATCATCAGCTATGATTAAACGACTTGTTCTTATTAAAAATTCTAGCAATGGTCAATATATAATAGTGCCTATATAATACTTGTAGTAAACTAGATACTACTGTTATATTTGATTTACACTAAATCTGGTATTTTATGACAATTCAAAATAACCAAAAATTTGTTCCATATTGGTTTGCCTTGAAAATATAGTTCAAAAATCTGGCATGAGGAATGTTTACATTTATTGTCAAAGTGACATGACGTCTTAGCAAGGCATATAAATGTAGTTAATATTAGTAGCTTCTTAAAAAGGGCAAAATCTACTGTAAACGCACTGAATAACTCATGTGCACTATCACTACATTCAAAACCATCCCCATACTACAGTGGTCAGTCAGTGCACTTGTCTACGAATCTAGGGGTCCCAGGTCCAATTCCCAGCTGATACCTTGGATATTTTTCCCGAGAGGGGAATTATTCCAACGATCACCAAGGTTTGGTTCATTAGGTTTAAGATCACTCCTGGCTCCAACACCTTAATAATCATTATCATCACATCATAATTATCACTACGGGTACGACGTGAAGATAACCTCCACAGGTGTACTTAGGGCAAAACGGACAACTGTTTGTAAAGGGATATTGAAATACATCATTCCAGTCTTTGATATAGTACTATCGTGATAATGACAAACAATTTGCAGTGTTCTCTTTCAATGGTAGATTTGGTTTGATTTCTATACTATTTATTAATAGGTAAAACAACACTATCCTAACCATTTAGGCGTAGTTAGTTTCCTTTACTTTATTATAAACAACGTACTAAGTCAAGAAATGTTGAAAATAGCATGTTGTCACTGAAATTATCCATTAATATTAATAAATTATTGTTTTATCGCGATTCAAAACAAGTAATTCTTTCTAAAGTTTATTTTATACTTTTTAATCTTAAAATAATATTAATAGCTATCCTGTTACCCTCACCAGTGGGCAAAAGGACAAGATCACCAATATTGTCCTCACTGTATTGATTATGAAAAGGTGATTGGCACTTGAATCCCAATAAGTTGCACTGAACTGATTTTCCTTAATATTTTTCCCCCCTGCCTCCAAGAAAATGCAAGTACTATTGCTCTGAATTCAACTTTTCTTCTTTCTATTTGATTAAGGTAAATATCTAGATAATTCAAATGTCAAACGTTGAGAAAACTAAAGATCTTATGAAAAGACATATTTACCTCGCTCCATTGGCGAGCTGTTTTTGTTACCACTACGTTTTACTACCTGTTTAGGTTATACGCATATGTATTAATTACGCTAGTTAGTTAAGGATAACGAAGGTTGGATTTAGAGGAAGTGTACTATCACCATCTTCGTGGAGGTAAGGTAGAAAACCTTTCAGGAAAAACCACCATCAGTACACCCGACCGGGTTTCGAATTCCGATCTCTTTGTCATCGGCATTCTAGTCCAGTCTAGTATTTTAGACCATGCGAACACCAAAGCAGGTGAGCTGCTGTTTTCAAATGTATTTTATCACGGTTTAAACTAAACGTAGAATGATTATACAGTAAAAACTATACATTTCAACGTTGCCAGATCTTTTATTTACAAAGAAAGGAAGAGCATCTGAACACTTTACAACGCTTTCGCCTTGCATATAGACTGGAGATTTCTCGGGGTCTCTAACTGAATAGCTATGAAACTTTCTTGGCAGTTCTGAGCATTAACGACTATAAACTATCTAGTTAATATACGAACTCAATATTAGAATAGTGAATTTGTAAGAAAAGTACAATTTTCTTCTGAAAAATATAAAATAGGATCATTGTCTCTATCAATAATTATAGGACCTTAGCATCTGAGATTTTTTCATTGTACTAGTAACTAATGGATTTCCAACACCTTAGCTCAGTTGGTAGCGTGTCTGTCTATTGAGTTAAGGGTCCCAGGTTTGATTCCCTTTATAGCCGACCAATTTATTATTGGTGATATATGTGTTTCCTCTTTCACAGCGAATAAATAGCCGGGGATGAATGCTGTGTCTGTTCTATATTTATGTTAGTTCGTAAGTCGTGTGCTGATATAATCATTTGGTTCAGAAAAGGCACGTTAAATACTTCAAATTAATTCCAAATGAAAAAGATGCGGAAGCTTAATCTAAGGAATATGGATTGCAATAATCGGTCAAAGGAAAGTCCAGTGGCATTAGCGTATGTAAAAGATTGAAAAAAGAGGGTGATAAGTTACAGGCTTATATGGAAAATCACGCTTCACACACACGGCCATGATTCAAAACTTGACCTCCCGGTATATTGATATATTTATGCTTTGAACTACAGGAATTGTGCTCCAACCTCCAAAACCATCATCAAATTAAACAACTACAAATAATTAATATAATTTAAAAAATGAAAGCATTTATTGCTAGTTGCCTAGCTAATTAAAAAAATCCTAGGTACCATTGGAATTATTCCATTGTGAATCATCTGCAGTGGCGTGTGGTCAATTCTGGACAAAGGGAAGCAATAAGACTACAATAGAGGAGGTCTGATGGACCATAGTTCAATTATTGGAAGTTCACGCTGACTTCCGTTTTTTTTTGTATAGGTAAAAGTATAATGGAGAAGAAAGGAAGGTGGTCACTTAAAATATGCATGAAATAAAACAAAGAATCGGTGATCTTAGAAATATTATTCAATCATTAAATTATATATAAATTTAAATAATAATTGTAATTATAATTTAAATAATAATGATGATGATGCTGGTCAATTTACGATTGCTGAAATTTTCTCTTGCATTGTGGTCTGCAAATGAGTTTGACTTTTGGCATGACTTTTAATAGCTTTGCAAACATAATTAATATCGCTTAATTTAGATTTATTCCACACGCCATTATCGTTATTAAATATTAAGGTCAACTATGTAATTTTCCACCAACCCAACACCCCAATAATTACTATAAACATTTTCATAAAATTGATTATTTCAAAGTCAAAGTTTTTTTATAGGCTGCCTATAGATAGAGTGGGTCTGCCTTTTTCATTGATTTTCTTTTTCTCGTCAAAATACCGGGACGAGAAATTATGCTTCAAAATGTTACTTATGATTTTTGATACAGTAGCCCTCCTCTTCCACTACTGCACTTTTTGACGCACTCATCATTATACTACTGTACGCGAAAAAAAACCCCTTCTTTTGGGTGTTCTAAACAAGCTTCAATATTCTTGTTAAAATGAAAATAAACTTACTGTAAGTTTGTGGTAAATTAATTATTTTGTAGTAGTGCCGATATTTATATCTATAAACAGTAAAAATATCTAAAATTAACTTAAAGAATAAGATTTTAACACTATATTACGTAATACTATACATCAATCACGAAAGTAAACTGAGATAGTATTCGCCTAGGGAGATGCTGCTTCCCTTTACCCGATGAGGGCCGGACAGATCCGGAAACAAACTATTGACGGAATAAAGAGAGAAACCAGCCATCTGGCCAGTCAGTCTGAAAAAGAAACACATGCTCTAAGAAAGAAGAGCTGCCATCTCAACCAATTTTTTCAGCATACTTGTTGGAGAGGTTTATAATTATGATAATTTGTTTTAACTTTATTTTTCTCTCATTTTCTTTATTCCCTCTTTAATATTAGGGAAGCGCTGCTTCCCTTGCTTCCATTGAATAAACGCCACTGTGTATCACCACTGTTGTTACTTTCAACAAACTGTTGAATACATTAGGAAGGTCTTTCTTCAATACAATCTAAGATTCATCAGCAGTTCCAAGAAAACGGCATTAGAAGTAAGCCACTCAATGTAAAGAATAGTAATCTTGCTAGAAGACGATGTTAAAACGTTTAGCTCCAGCAAGTGGCAGTGTCCTAATCTTATTTCAAACATGAACCTTCCTCCTTCTCATTCTTTCCACCCCGTTTCCCCCTCCAAAAGAGAAAAAGATAATCTTGACGAACAAAAGAATGCTCAAAGTTCTGCAAAGAGTCCCTCCTGATATCAGATGTGAGGAGTCACGCATCGTGTCGATTAACAATAGATAAAACTGTCAAAGTGCTATCATACCCAGACTGTACATGACTTCCTAGGGCCGATCTAGAAAACACAATTCGTGTCCGAATTTTAATTAACTCTCGGTAGGTTGTTACCACTGCCGCCTGTTACTGATACAGCACTTTCAGTAACAACTACCGCAAACCAATCTCGTCACGGAGAAAGGGAAAAAAGAATACGTCAATCAACAAACATTTCATCATCGCAGAGAAAGGGAAAAAGGATAAGTCAGCCAACAACAATTTCACTTCCACAGAGGAAGGTGTAAGGAATATTATCTCATTGTCATGGAGTAAGGGAGAAAATAATGCGTTAATAGTATAATGTTTCTTTGTCACAGGACATAGAGTATGGAATAAAGGAAACCGTCAATCAACAAACATCTCATCACCGCAGAGGAAGGGAAAAAGGAATAAGTCAGCCAACAACAATTTAACTGTCATGGAGGAAGCGAAAAGAATACATCAATAAACAACATATTTAAAAAGTTTTAGTGTTAACTATCTAGAAAGTAAATGTAATCCCTTTTGCAACAACTTTTTGTAGCCAGTACTAGCTACACACATTTACATTTAACTCATTAAGATGATATGGTTTGAAGTAAATACATCCATTTCTTTTAAAGAAGCGTGAAAACAATATTTTTTTAACAGTCACCCTTAAAATTTAAGGCCGTGATGTAAGCACTAACGTCACATCACATGAAATGCTTACAATATGATACTATATTCCATTATCCGTATAAATTCGAGCTTATTAATTCAAAGCTAAGGATTATAAAAGAAACTTGAGGTCTCATAATAAAGCGAAATTAATAATGAAACTATCTCCACATTTAATTATATTGATAGTTATAATTATTATTATTTTACTAAGTTATTTAATTTACTAAAGTTATGTTTATTAATAAATTACATCCATTACTGTTTTCCAACGTATGGCTTGGGTCAGATTTTTATTCAAGCCATAAATCTTACACCATCGGCTTGTTAGGCCTGTCGTAGTTTCATATCTACACTAATATTAAAACGAGGAAAGATTTGATTTTTTGTTTTTTGTTTGTAATGGATAAACTCAAAAACTACTGGACCGATTAAAAAAATTCTTTTACCAATATAAATCTACATTATCAGCGAGTAAAATAGGCCATATTTTATTTTGAAAATTAAATTTATTACTCATAAAAATGTCGATAGTTTTACACAAGGTATAAAAAATTTGCCTAAAAATATTCTTTCCCCGAGTGTGCTGCAAAAACTATTGGTATTACATAAAAAAAACTATACATATTGAACGTTCTCACTAATGTGAACAAAATTGTCCGCGAGACAATATATGTAATTATTATATTTATGTTACAATAAACGTTTTTTGTTGAAATTAGTCAACTAAAACACGGTTGCGAACAAAAAGTGATTATATCCGTATCATATGAATTCTTATCCAAATCAATTATTTAATCATTTATGCTGTTTACGTTGGAGTAAATTACTTTTTAAATTATTCAAATCGGTGCATTGGTTTTAAAGTTAATAAAAGTATAACAAAATAAAAAATTTCGTGATAATTACTGCAAACCGCTCTATGGAACAATGCATGTATGTTAGGTAGGTAAACTGAAATGTTACTATCGAGGACAGCAGCTGGTGGCTTATAATTTAACTTAAGACTAGGACCGGCACAACATCCAGTCCCCGGCCATTACTCCATCACTGTGAAAGTCTTAACCTACATTTCATCCATGATAAGTTATTATTAATAATAAAATAATCAGTCTAAACACTTTTCAGATATCAAATAGAACCAACTTTTTATTAAAAAAAACTTAATTCTTAATTTTTTTTCATACTTAAACCTGTTTATTAGAGTCAAATGACCATATACTTACAGGTAATACATTCCAACTATTTTACATGATCAACTTTTTCACACAATAAAAAATCAAGGAAATATTACGTAGAACAGCGTGACGACGATACCGGTATTTTAATCATAACAATATATTATGTGGTGGTTTTTATTTAAGGGTTCATTGTTCGTTAACACACCATCCCCACAGATATGTATACACTTCCATTAACTAACACTTTCCATATTCCCAACCCATAAGTGCAATTACGTGAATATCCCATATTGGACAGTAAGACAGCAAGCACAGACGGAAACGTTTAACGTCTTTCCAACGTAAATACTTAAACATCTACTTGTAACGGTCTTGTTCCCAAAGTGTACCACCTGAAGCGTGATAGAAAGTTTACAAACAAAATAAATCCAAACAGATGGAGTGGCTGGTATAGTGATTTAACTACAGGTGTGATAATGATTTGCTGGGTTTTTGGCGGTTAATTTGCTGTTAGAATAAAATTAACAAAATGGATGTTGAGGGAGTCCATGTCATCATCGTGTGAAAGGTAAACTTAAGATAGTAAATAGTTTTGAAAGTTGGTACTTACAATGGACATGAAGTAGGCCTATGTCAATTTATTACTAGAAGTAGCTCATCTTATCAATTTTCCATGATATTGGATGTTCCACTTGATACAATGGCAACACGCCACTACTAGGTATCTAGACATACTCTAGGAGAGGTTCTTGTTCTCACCACTGAACCTCATCAAAAACTAGATATACAGGCATATATATATATATATATATATATATAAGTTCTACATATACATTATGAGTGACTCTTGTCCTCAGCAAATACTCAAAGTCCAACATGAATACAATTAACTTTAATATATATGAATATAAATGACAGGAGTTACTATCAATATAAATATACTATATTTTTTGATTTATTTTTACACTTAACCAAGGTATAATGTACTCTTTTTATTAATAAATTTTAGCGTTGGCCATCTCATCCATACTATATCATTTTAATATCATAAATTAGATGCATTTTAAGAAATATGATGAAAAACTTAGGTTCAAATATTCATCAACATGTAATGGGCTTTTTCACCGCCATTAATCCATTTAAAATATTTCATCAAAAGTTATTGTTTTAGATAAAATAAGGAAAATGCCTCCTCAAAAGTGTTTGAAATAGTCTTAGTGGTGATAAACAAGTTCAATGAAACATAAAAGGTAAGCGGGAAAAGGGTTATTTGGGTATCTCCAAGCAAATCACAATATTCCTGCTTGACCTCGGTACCAGTTTCAATACAAACCAATTTTCCTTAGATTGAACATGTCTGACAGCTAGAAGATTTTACCATATCCATTTTTTCGTATTCATAATTGAAGTCGTTATATCGATTTGAAGAAATATAATCAATGCCTATAAAATAGTATATATAATAGAGGAATCAAATAGCCAAAGCTATTATATTTGTATTTAGTAAGGATTTACTCGTATCTAGATATCGTATTCAGAAAATTAAAAAATGACATCCGGACACGGGAATCGAATCCGGGACCTTAGGTTTAGTATTCCAATGATCGAAACACTGAGCTACCCAGGAATCTTTCCGTGTCCAGGATCATTCTTCATTCATATTTTAAGGCAGAGTCTATGATGGACGTACGGAAAGCGTTGACTACAAATTTGTGATTGATTAAGATAACGAGCTATCATAAGGCAGCTACCTATAACTCGGTAGTTAGCTCATTGCTGACACTTGTACAATTATTATAGCTGTAAGGAATCGCATATTAAAATATTAATTATAGCACTAGTTTGTAAATTTAATCATTTGGAAATTCTAATTTTTTATTTTTAACATGTTTTTATTAATATAGCTTGTATTATTGTTTTTTTATTAACAAATAGATACGCTTACTCTATGCATTCATACATTGTTTTGATAAGCTTATTTCAGGTAGGCCTATAGTTGACATTTTAATGATATTTTTTAATTTAAATATCTCAAATAAAAATAAGTGGAACCACACAATCAAACAAACTTTCTCATATAGTTTATTGTAGCTTGGAATAAAATGTTAAAAAATAAAGGTTTTAAGTAATCTACCCTAAATTATTTTCCCCTCCAAAATATAGGAACATCGAATTGTTAATCAAAATAAACTATCTAGAGATATAATCAATAGCTAAAATCGTTTAATATTTCGAACGCATTTAAAACTTTCAAAAATATCTTATTTGGGAACCACCCTCAAATTATTTGTAATTTGTAAGGAATAAAAACATTATTATTTATCTTAAAAAACAATTCTTGGATATTCGTTTAGAGCTAACGCTTCAAGGGAATTATTGAAATATTTAAAATGTTCTAAACTTTGTCATAAGTAATCAATTTTTAAAATAATTTATTTTAGAAAACAAACACACATTATTATTAGTCATATAAAATAAATACAATATAACAATTTTAAAGAAGATCTTTGTAGCTATTTAAAAAAAATTAGATATTTCCATATATCAGTTATTATTACACTATTATAAAATAAATTTTTAAGAAAAACAAATATATGTATCGATCTCTATTGTGAAAAAAATTACTAAATACAAATTATGAACCAAGTCTTTACAGCAACTACTAAAATATTTCAAATTAAAATAATTTTATCATTAAACATACCTTAAACATCTTTTTTCCCGAAAAACATGTAATTTCATGTCATGTCAAACACTCCCCAGATATACATTTACAACACAATCTTTAAATATTTTTCCAATTAATTTGAGGTAAAGAAATAACTTACAGTAGGGTGTATACCCAAAAACAAAGTACACAGTGTTATTTGGGATGTTAAACACTACATAAATACCCATTTTAAACAAAACCACTGAGGCCATTTTTAAAATATTTAAAACTCAAAAAAATAAAATTTTAGTATGTACCCTTAATTGAAGGGCGAGGGTTAAAATAATTTAATATCCAAACGTATAGCCATATAATATTTAAATATCAAGTTTGAACAAAATCCATCAAACCATTTCAGATATGTGGCCAGGGACAGACAAACAGACATAGGGACATATGTAAATGTATATTTCCACTTTTATGGGTTTGGGGCCACATAAAACGTGAAGATTCATCATACGCTCTAGGTCAATTTTTTTGCAATCACAATACTTTATATTTAGATTAGAAAATAATAATAGTTCAATTTATTTTGATTCGCATAGTCTAATACATAAAGTATAAAGATAAATAATTGATTAATATATCTTATTCTAAAACATAAATATCTTGATATTTTTGTAAATAAATCAATATTTTTTTTGAATCGATATAGCTTTGCCAACCTTAACCGATACACCTCCATTAAACACACACACACCCACACACACACACACACACACACACCCGACACCATGATATTTAAATCTATTTTAACATTATCCTCCCATCGTCATCTTGGTCTATCAGTCGAATGCCATACAATTAATCTACCAATTAAAAAAAAATCTTTATAAAATCAGTTTAAGAATTTAATATTTGGAGTATTTGCTGGAATAAAGCCAAGATATTTACATAAGCTGACAAACCTTCTACCAACTGAATCCAAGTAGCATACGTCAGCTCAAAATACCAATTCAACTATTGAAATATCTTACTTTTTGTCTTGAACAAATGTATACAAATCTATGTCAATATTCTTCTAGTTAACAAAATAGTTATTGTCTAGAGCTCCTCCAATGGTCACGCTTGATTTCCTCTCCTTCCCTCTGGTGCCTCTTTTCCCCACCCCCTCCTCAATGAACCGTTGAGTAGCAACAGGTAAGGTGTATACTTCATATTATGTGCCCTTTCTGCAAGAAGTGGGCACTCCACGTAGCGATTGAAACTCTAAGATAAGGAAGATCACGACTAGAACTCCACCAAGGAGGAGATAGGAAGAAGACGTGGCCGGCTTCTAATCTCCACCTTATATCGGGCATTCCACAAGGGACGCGCTTCGAGCCTCTAGGGGACCGCATTGCACCTTCAAACACGCGCCACTTACTCTGGGTAGAGTCCTTGCATGATTCTGTGACCTCATCGTCGACTGCTCTGGATCAGTCACGTGACAGCAAGGTTTCTTGAAATAGCTTAGCTTAACAGTTTTTTTTAAAAATATAAATATGTGTATTTAGAATAATCGTTCCTTCATTTAATTTTAAGACTACGATTTTCAAAATTTTTCAACTCATGACACTTAACAAGAGACTAAGACTTTCAAGAAGCACCATTCGTTTTCTAAGAAGAGGTATCACTAAAAAAACTAGTGTTAAGAATGTGAGAGTTAAATAGCTAGTATTCTAATAATGGTGTGCTCTTCAAAAATAATTTTAATCATGGATCCAAAACCATTTATTTCTACCCAAAGACTCTTTTTCTTTCTTCTTTTTTATTTCCCCAAATTACTTCTGCACACCTTTGGAACCCTTCATGGCCCATTGGTTTAAAAATGCTGGTTTAAAGAAATGACACCTATATTTTTGATAGATATTCCGTCAGTATCAGTGGTAACACCACCTTAGAGGCCACCCTAAGAATAAATTGGATTCCCTGTGACCGGAGCTCGGGGCTCGAATTCCTGTCAGGTGTGCTAAGGTTAGTTTTTCTTAAATCATTTCTCACACAGCACCTACAAAAATGTGAGTACATTTTCTTTAAACTCAACCTTACTCATTCCTAGAGTATCAGTTTAAATATGTGAAGAACCATATAACGGGTAGTAAGGTGCGTTGCATAATATATAAAAAAAGCATTATGCAAAATGAGTTACTTGGAGGAAAGGGTGTACTCACAAAGCGCCAGTCTTATGACTAGCGGATAGATATTGCTATTGGGAGGCTAAAGTTAGCTACGAGATAAAAGTTATCAGCCAATTCAAATTTTTACGAGTCTTATGAACTGAATTTATCTGCCAGATAATATATGCAGGTTAAATATATTTTTGTTAAAAACCCACCAGGTTGGTACTGGTGCGTATAAGCCCTGCTGATAGCGCTACAGCCTAGCGAGTGGTGAGAACGCTCAACATTTGTTAAACAATGGCGGCTAAACGAGTGCAAGGAAACAGATGGCGCCACGTGGGCGCAGAAGCTAAGTTGGATTGCAAGTACTAATTTTGGTGTCTGCCAAAATGTGGGCAATAGTTGGGTACAACGTTTACAACACTTTATTTATTGTACTCACATTTTAATAACTTGTTCTTATATAAATATAACTCTACAAAAAGCTTGTCAATTTTTATAAAAGTGTGGATTAAATGTTCTAAATTTATATAGCTAGAGCTCGGGCCTGTGAAACCTCATTAAAAACAACGCGTCACTATGGCAGCTACCATTTTAACATCCAGATAAAAGTTAGCAGGTACTTGAATCTCCCAATAAAAATGTGGTGGATAAATACATTTTATCTGGCAGATAAATTCTATCTGGCAGTCATAATACGCACTTTTAAATTATCCAGCAGATAGAAATATTTGTCTCCCAGATTATTATTTATCCAGGAGTCATAATACCGGCCCTAAAAGGTCGAATACTGGCAACTTAGTTTAAAGGATTTAAATAAATATTTCTATGTAATTTGCTAAGCATGCCGTATGCTGAAGTGTTAATCTGAAAATGAATTATACGACGAACAGTTGCTGAACTATTTCTTAATATGGTGACCTACCATTTCATGCAATCTATAATTTCTACTAGAATTTGTCCCAACTTGTACACTATTATATTAAGGAGATATTATTAAACACACATTCTTCCTATTCATCTTATCAAGTGAACTGAACAAGAAAAATAAATCTATTAAGAATTTGAATTGTTGGCGACTGTTCCACCCGTTCTTCCCCTCATCTAGGCCGAAACATTCCTCTCTTATACACATGGCTAAGAACAACTCAATAAATTCTACTTTCAAATTATTATAGATGATAACTTTTGAAATAGACTGGCTGTGGAATAAATAATAGGGGAATTGGATATTAGGACTACATAATGAAGTGATTAATTTTTGAATGAATCAAGTGAGTGCTAAATGGGACCTACTGTCGTAAAATAAAAGCATGAATATAAAAAGAGTTAAATAAAAAATAACTGTTTTACTAAATTCATCTAACAGATAACTATTTTCAAGCATATATCAAGTAGTAAACCATATTCAATTAATAATGTAAAATATATATAACATTTTTGACATCATAGGTACTTAACTCGCATCTTCTATGGTTTTTAACAGCCAGGTGATGTCTCGTAAGCATGGACATTGAATTTTTCATCAACAAGATATGTGAAGGCTTTACTAATTCTGTAATCTAGCTGCATATATATTTTACGTCTCTTTTCCAGGACTTACCTCAGTGAACGGAAGGAGAACGCTTCGATCTATATGAATTATAGAGGGAGTGGAAAAGTCAGGAGCAATTCAAAGTTGCGTGTGATTAGTTTTTCTCGTTTAATGAACGAGATGGGCAAAACAAGTTTGCGAGCTGAGACCAATAAGATGAATGTTTACTTAATAATACCTAACAAATATTTGAGTGCATTAGAAGGGACAGATTCAGGTGGCAAGTGCACGAGATGGGCATGGACCCCCAAAGTTAGAAGGTTCCTTCTCTTCTTCCATATGCTTTGAAATCACTGAGCGTCTGATAAAAAGACTGCACGAGTCTGTAAGAGGAATTTGGAAAAAATATACCCTAATTTAAAAAGATGGAGTGTAAGGGGACGGCCATACTGGGTGAGCGATTAAAATTTATAATAGAACACATTGGCTGTAATGAGAGGTGGCCATAATGGAATGAGTGACCGAGTGCGCGCTTTTGAAAGATGGAACTGGTTGTAATTTTAAAGCGCGTGAGCTCGTCCCAGAACAGTCTAGTTTACAGGCGCTAGGCCATATTATTGTATGTTGGTTCATTGAGTTCTAGGAAAACTTATCATTTTGACATTTTTATTATTATCGATAGGCTTAGCACACTTGCTACTAATGGCCTAATTTAACTGGTAAGATAATACACCATATATATATATTGGTGATTCTTAATTGTAAAGGCCTACTTTGGTTATAATATTGAAGTATTCTAACATATCAGTTTTCATATATATGTATGATTTATGATTTTAGCAATTAATATAGGCTATTAGAAGTAAGTGTGCTAAACCTATCGATAGTTATAAAAATGTCAAATATCATATCAAATTGAGAAGTTTTCCTACCGATCAAGGTTCGAACCTTAACCTCACTGACACTAAGATCCAGTTCATTGCGAAACCTACTTTTTAAACTACCACCGATACGGGGTAGGGGGAGGGCTTACTACATTTGAATCGAAAAGCCGCCAATAGGTAAAAATTATCTACTGTGTTTGTTAATGCTTTCAACCCCCTCGCCGACATAGTTAGCTAACGCGCTGGTTTCGTGTTGCTCTATACTGCCAAGGACGGGGAGATTGAGGTTCAAATCTAACTCGGGTGAACTTGGGATGGTTTCCTTAAATGGTTTTCTACTCCCCCTCCACGCAAATGCGGGTTCACTTCCTTTATATTCAACCTTCCCAATTCCTATCCCATTAGCGTGATTAATATTTAAGCGTATAAGACTTGGTACTAAGTTTTTAGTATTGTTATTGTTAATATTTTCGTCCCAGATGTCTGTTAAAGATATTGTTTCCAAGTTCGCTTTCTACACATGTGTTGATGTCACTGAGCCTTTTACTAACCTAACATAATGGCTGTTAGTAGAAAGTGATCCTGGGAAAAGATAGAACCTCACTTAATGAAAAAAAACATATACAATGCTGCAGATATGGATCGATCCCTTGTCCCCAAGGAGTCCGATAAACTTATATTATTTTGCTTCAATTTATTAGGCATGTCCTTTATATTAAACTTTGCGTATAAACCGAATGGGTAGTAAGACGAGGTACTAATTATTATTATTATTATTAGCACCACGTCTTACTACCCGTTCGGGTTATACGCACTTACGCTAATGTGAAATGGTAGGGTGATTGTGAGATGAAATGGAGGACCTACAGTTTAACGTGGAATCCGAACCACGGTGGAGGCCTGGCATTCCCCACATTCACAAGATGTCTTGTAAGAGGTGAAGGAAGGGTTTGGTAATCAGATAAATCTTTGCCGGGGCCGAGGATTGAACCCCGGCCGCCAGAATAGAAGTCTGACACCTTAACCCTAGACCACCAGGTCACCTGAGGTACTAATAATAATAATATATTAAACTTATAAACTCAGAGTTATGTTCCTGAGTGACTCAACAACTTATTTGAGATCCCATTGAAAGAATTATAGTATTTTTATTTTTGTTTCAAATAAACTCTGCTCTCTTGGAAAACTGTTTTTGAGATTACTAGTCGTTCGGGCTTTACGTATGTATACTAATTTGCGCTAATGTGTGACGAGGAAGGTTACTTTAAGCGGAAGCTACACGCATTTGTGTGGAGGGAAAATGTGAAACCATTTAGGAAAGATCCCGCTCAGTACAGCAAACCGGGATTGGATCCCTTATCTTCCCGTCACTGGCTGTCTAATCTATTGTGATAATGACGCCCTAGACTACGTGGCCACAAAGGCAGTTCTGGGAATAATGTTGATATTTCTATAAGAATTGTTTGGGACCTTCTACCATATTTTAACGGTTGTATGGAAAATTAATTAAGCTAAGCATATAAATATGTGTTTAAAAATGACATAAAGTCATTAAAATCTAACCTGAAGCCTAACTTGACGCGCAAGGGTCCCAGGTTCAGTTCTCATATTCAAGTGCAAATTTTCAACATATATATTTAAGTTTATTGTAAACTACTATTAAATGTATGAAATGTTTATTTCAAAGTATTGTTAATATAAAATCAAGTTATTCAAGATCTAATACTTAAACCTAAGAGACAAATTATGTATATATAAATATATTAAATAGTAATGAGAACATTATGTTTTTTTAGCAACGACTTTATTATTTTTCAATTCAGACAGTAAAATATAATGATATAACAGTCAATTCGAAAAAACTTCTATAAGTTTAAATTATATAGTGCTACAGTGAAAACTTTCTTAATGATTGTATTCATTAACGATAAATGGTTTAACAATTTACCTGCCGTAAGGTTATATTAATCCAATTACTGATGATAGCTCAGCCAAGTTTGTCAAAACATTTTAAATAAAGAGAAATATTTTGACTAAATTCCAGGACACCCTTGAGAGATATTCAAGATCTGTTGATATTAACATGTGCGGAAAACTAAACTCCACATTGCTACTAGAGAAATATTTGATTTATTTTGGCCAAAAAAATGTAATGCTATAAAAACTGTAAAATTACTGGCGTTCCCTTCTGCTGCACCTTAACATCTCGCAGTCATATCAACATATCGTGTCTTTCACAACGACTTTTGTAAGTTTGTTTAATAATTCTTATTCTTTTTATGATTTCATGATTGAATAGTAATTTTTCTCATTCACTAATTATAACTATTTATATCCTATTTTGTCTTAATGCTTCTTTAATTTCGTTTTACAGTATCCATGATTATGACATAAGTGTTGAAACATGTCGGAATAAAGTATCCTAGCATCTTTCCGATGCTGAAAATGCACAAGGAGTAAGGGGACAAAGAAACGGACAAGGCTTAGAATACTAGGCTACAATCTCTACTACACTTAAAATCATTTCATATTTATTAACCTATAAATTAATTTTATACTTGTCAACTCTAATTTAAACTGTATTCAAACTTTAAATATTGGTTCGTTATAAATGGTATATCCTCAAGTTGTTTTATGACAATCCTCAATTATTTCATTATAACCTATTTTGCAGATGTTAACCTCTTAACATAAATTACAAGAGTTGTGTTTTATCTTACTTGAACTTAAACATTGTTTTTTCCAACATACTTTGTTATCTGTAAGTTTTGCAACAACCTTTTAATGTGTTTTCATATATTTTAGACATATAATCACCTTATATATAATTAAATTGATGATGAATTATTCATTATATGTTTAATGTTCATAATTTGACAATATGTTCTCACCATAGTTAGCCTAATTATACATTTTTATATGTTCTCACCATAATTAACCTAATTATACATTTTTATATGTTCTCACCATAATTAACCTAAGTATACATTCTGATTTACAATTTCAATTGATTACATCAACTATCTTAACGAATTAATTAATCACCCCTTTTTATATTCTTTTTGAACAATATTTTTAAGTGTTAACTTTTAATTTATATCCACTCCTTACTTTTAACTTGTTTAGAAGGTTCTCTAAAAGGTTTTATAATGTTAAGCTAAAAGACCACAAGCTTAACTTGATTGTTGAGGTGTCTCTGTGCAGTATAGTGTGCAGCCACAAAGTTAAAACACATTATATTTAAGGCTATATAATTGTCCTCAATATAATGTACGATCTCAATCCTGAATACAATGTAGTCCAAGCCAATTGCCACTTTATATTTATAACCAAGAGATTTCACAAAAAAATCTGTGATTAATATTACATTTTTGACAGCGTATTTTTCCAGGATGTAAAATGTCTATACATGAGATCAAGTAACAATTTTTGATAGAGATTACACACAGTTAAACATACTTTGATGATAACTATAAAAGTCAATAACAAGTGCACTATGCAACTAAATTAACATTGATTATTATACATTAAATTAGGACTTCAGTTTAAACAATATAAATTTATTGTAAAGAGTTATTCGGATATGGGTAGCTGCCCATGACCTTTTGTAGGTTTTATTTTGATGTTTACATCTTGATCTGAATGTAATATGTACCTGTGTATGGGTGAATACTCATCCAGATGGGTAGATAGATGCTGGTTTTTAAGAATGTCTTGCCTTGGGACTTGTTGATAGTCATTTCTAAGGCTATTCGAATGGGAACTGTTTTCATTTCTAAGTGAATGGCTTAGATAAAATACCTTTTTAGGGTGATTCTTAAGGCTAGATGACTGACGTCCTCCGAGGGCCCAAATTGTAACATAAACCATATATTTACATTCTTAACATGGTAGCAAGCCAATTAGATTGCGAAAGACTGTCTGCTATTACTGTCACTGAAAACGCAAAATTTCGAATTAAATTTTCCCTTCTTTTTTTTTAGAGTATATTTACTGCACAATTTGATCACTATGTACAAATACACAACTTAAATTCACTCAACAAAACCTTTAGCACCAGCCTCATGGGACGCTCGTGGCACACCACACCAGTAGAAAAAATTAATAAAAACAGCCCCAACAGGAATAAGAACCAATGCATTTGAGGCCCCATTCAAGTCATTAAAAAGGGTGTTTTTTTATTAAATGATGTTTTTATTTTCCTTCTTCACGCAAATGTGGATACATTTCGATCTCTGGCACCTACATATTTTTCTCTGAAGAAGTGGATCTGGAAAAAGGGTCAAACTCAGCCTCATGAAGACAAATGAAGAACTACTATAATGAAAAAGAAGCAGCTCCAGTATAGAAAATTAAGATTAATGGCCAGAGGGTTCTTTGTTCTGAGCACATATCACCCTCTTTCCACAGAAGTTGAGACTATCTTGGCCAGCAGACGGTGGCTGCTCGGTCAGTAAAGCTCGATAGTGGGCTGATACTTGGAGAGGTCCAGGAAGACGTCATCGAGCTTTAACTCTGTTGCCACGTGGGTCGCCCACCATTATAATGGCAGCTCTCCGCTGTCAACAACTGGACAGTAGCGTCTGATTCTATGACCAGACGATCTAGTTTGCATAATCACAGATTTATCTCTTTTCTTTTTTTATCAAAGAAACTAAAAAAAAAAAAAGTTCACATGATGAATACATTACAGAAAAAGGTCGTGCGCTGCATTTAATATCAACGTAAGAAGAGAAGTGGTCTCAAGGAGTGAGATACACCACCCGATATTTAGACATAGTTAACTCGTATCTTCGATAGATATCAAGATAATATAGTGTTAAGATGATTTTAGACAGTATGACAGGTTTTAAAGTTTAAAATTAAATTGCCAAAAGTGTGGTTTTAATTCGATAGGACCCGCATCGATGGGCACGTGGTCTAATGTCCATGCTCATTTAGTTTGGTTACGTGGAGGGAGAGGTTTGAATCCCAGATGGGTGTACTGAGTGTGGTTTTTCAAACTCCCTTAGCGTAAACCATGGTACAAGACATCTAAATTTTACCTTTATTATCATTAACTATTTAGGAGAATAAGTATAAACCCCTAAATACAAAATGGTTGGTAATTATGTTGTGAAATAAAAAAAGAAATAATTTTACAAGTGCAATTTTCAAAGGTTCTCAGAGTTATGCCAGGATCACGATCAACTTAACATTAACTTAACGTAATGTACACTTAAGACTCACTTAACTCAACTAAGAAAACAGATGTGTGATCAAGATTCACGTAACTTAACGTAACAGCTCGAGCCAAACATCAGCGTTCTAGAGTACCTATGTATTTTTATTTGAGATGTGTACTATTTGTAAAGTGGTGTGAATGCTTACAGCTTTCTATTAATACAATAAATATATATTATTAAACTTTTTTGATAAATTTAGCTTTCCTATTTTAGTTCAAATATTTTGTTTCAATGTCTGATCACTACTACTTAAGCTAAAGAGTAAACATTTGTAATAAAACCATTAAATTAATTACTAAATAGCCCTGTAAACGTCACTCGCATAATGATTGGCTGGCTAGATCACGTAATACCCTTCATGTAACGTTCAATTAACGTGAAAGACATCCCAGACCATCTATTAAGCTACGTTAACTGCAAGTGAACGTTAGGTTAACTGCATCGTGATCGATTCAATTTAAAAACACGAGAAAACCTTTACGTTAAGTTAACCTTAAGTGAACGTTAAGTTGATCGTGATCCCGGCATAAAGGTGAGGAACACATACGTAAAGGATCTCAGCTCGATCCTGGGTGGTGTTAGCCAAAATATTTGCGATATTGTCTAACAGTTCCTTCTTGTTATAAAATTATTATTATCATTATTATTAATGTATTAACTTGCAACACATATTATTTGATAATAAGGTTATAGTTTAATTTACAGTTTAAATACTTGCTGATATAACTTGTGGGCTTAAAAAATGTACTTTAAATATTGAAATAATAAAATAATAGTTATAATAGTTAAATAGTTCCTCATTATTTAAACTTAGTTTTTTACACGTGTCATGAAACTTACCCGGCTACCCACATATGTGTCAGAGCTACTCTAAGATAGGAATTACGCTTTTACCTCAATTTGAATTGTTGTGAAGGTGTTTAATTGATTAATTAAAACATTGTTTTTAGATGAGTCTTGTTGATTTTGGGTGGATGCTAAATCTCTGTGCTATGATTCCAAGTTCTAACTTAATAGTAAGTGAAAGATTAACCGTTCTTGAAAAGTGAGTGATGATGTGAATAAGGGCATAACACAACTTGATGTGAAGGATGTTTTGTAGAAGTTGTCAACTTTTTATTTGTTAGGTTTCATAAGCACATATAACTGGTTTCACGGTATAGTGGTAAGCGCTCCTGGTTGCTGACCTAGAGGTCCTGGGTTTGAGTCTCGGCCGACGCTGTGAGACTTTTCTTGGAAGGGGAATAATTCCTATGGTCACTATATTTGGTTGATTAGGTGTAAGCTAGGTGTGAGATCTTCACTGTTTTCACCCCATCATATTCACTATCATCCCCTCATCTGATCGGGACATGGAGATAGCCTCCGCGAAAAGGATGTAGGCCCTACTATTAGTAAGTTAGGCGTCCCTTGAGCAATGGTTAAAAATATTATTATTACTATTATTATTATAAGATGTGCATCTGCTTATGAGAAAAACTGAATTAAAAAATACTATTTAAATCATGATAATAATGCATTGAGAAGGATTCTGATAGGAAGAACAGTAAATGACAGACACAAACCCTCGTAAAACAACTTTAATATATTCAGACTTCAAGAAAGGTAATTAACATCTTTATATTTACATATTTGTTTTCAGTATAAAATTAAAGGTGGCAAATGCTTCACTATAAGTATGTAAGCTATTTTTTGTAAGTTCATAACAGGTCATATTACTTCAAAATGTTGGGTACGACGGCTCTGAGAGTTGTTTTTAAATAATGTGACTTAAAGCGTTGTTCCATACGACATTTCAATCAGCTTTTCAAAGATTGTTCTTTTTTACAAGAAACTTAAACTAAATTTTACTTTTATTAATGTTGAATAATGTTTTTTACTCATAACGAATTTATATTTTTTAATTAATCAAAATATTCAATCACAGGAACCTATTCAAAATACAAATAAAACTGAAACGAAAAAGGCGTTTAAATTTGTATTTATAAATTTATACTTTTTTTATAAATCTAATTAGCCTTTTTCTATTTTGCACGTTAGGGCCACATTTCAAATATCTTTACGTGATTTTTCAGACCTAAAAAATATTGTGTATGTAATCTAGTAACTAATTTGTGAGTTTCTCGGCTTCTAATTTTGTTTTTCGATCAAGATTTTAGTCTAGACATAACAATAGATTGTTGCGCAATTTGAGTGTACCTGCAACCTTGTTCTTCTCCATTATCTTGATGAAGTATCAGTATTAACTCTTATATTCCCGAGGTGTGAATGAGCTGTGAGGTAAGGTGGGTGTTTCAGTCTAACAATAATCAAAACCTGGCAGTATAGTCAGATCACATCTAAAACTTCAGTACAGTCACATGGAAAATATGTCTTTTAAAGAAAAAAAATATCTGTATGGCATTAATTATTTATTAAAAAGAGTCAAATACAATGTTAACAAAAAAATTCTTCGAACCAGATCTACAATTTTTCATTGATAAATATTTAACGATTTATAAAATGATGACACCAATACTAGTGGAGAATTTTATCAGGGACTAGATGCTCCTCTTGCC
>CABFVX010000028.1:76723-110994 GCA_902151425.1 Timema shepardi
TGTATGTATGTATGTATGTATGTATGTATGTATGTATGTATGTATGTATGTATGTATGTATGTATGTATGTATGTATGTATGTATGTATGTATGTATGTGTGTATGTATGTATGTATGTATGTATGTATGTATTTATGTATGTATGTATGTATGTATGTATGTATGTATGTATGTATGTATGCATGTATGTATTTATTTATGTATATGTGTTGGTGAGTATAAAAGTTAATTAGTTAATCTTAGCACCACGTATTACTGACCGTTCGGGTTATATGCACTTATGCTAATGTGTAGTGGTAGGGTGATTGTGAGATGCAATGGAGGACCTACAGTTTAACGTGGGATCCGAACCACGCTGGAGGCTTGGAATTATACACATTCACAAGTTGTGATTAATACACGTCTTGTCAGAGGGGAAGTAAGGGTTTGGCAATCTGAGGGTATAAAAGTTAAATAAACCATAACTGTAAAAGGCAGAACAGAAAATATATTAAATTAAAAGTCTGATTGATCAATTTGTTTAAACATTTAAGAGATGCATTAAGATGATGCATTATGCATTGCATATCAGCATTTTCTATAAAATAGTAACTAAACCTACTAAAATATGATTTTACTTGGCATCTAATAAAAAAGGTAATCTCCTTAGTAAGGTAAGAGCCAGATGTGTTAAACATGCTGCAAACCTTTCTAAAGTCAAGTAGTTTGCTAAATGAGGGCATTGTCTTATATTCTTCATTTTAGTATAGTTTTAGTAAATAGTAACTGTATCTAGTATTATTTTAAGTGTTTCTCTAACAATATGTTTATCTGAAAGCTGAAATTAGATTTACTCAAACGATTTCTCTTAAAGAAATGCAAGATTAATTTAGTAAAATATTTATCTTTTGGCTAGGAATGTGTCATCCAAACAATGGGGATTGTATCAATGGTTGTATACTTTTTAGCTGCAAGTGTCTGTATATGTATATGTGAATATATAAAATGAATTTCATTTTCATTTTTTCTTAATACTTGCTTAGGCTGTACCCATTTTATAATGACGACTATGGGAAAGTGAATACAAGGTTTTAACTTAAGGTCAATCGACCATAAAGATGTATTCCATATTCATATTATGAGGTGTAAACCATGAAATAATAATAATATAACATGTATATTAATATAATATAAGCGTATGGATAGAATGAGTAGTAAAACACGGTAATTAATATATATTATATATTTTAATATATTTAATAATAGTTTTAACTTCATTTTTAATTTCCTTCATTACAGGGAAAGCCAACACTCGCAGAAACCTATATAGAGTGAAGCCTGCCTTAAATGGAAACACAAGGGTCCTATGTGTTTTTCCGCTAAAGTCGGGTTTCCGTTTAATGAAGGTGTACTATAAAAATTAAACCAGAGACATGTACGTAATTGGGATAAAAATCATAAAATAAAATACCGTACTCATTATAACACAGTACTCATTATTCACAATATAAGTGAACATATGGAAACATTATACAGAACAGAAAAACATTTCTCATTTTGTTTTTATTTTTTTCCAGTAGTCAAGCAGGGTTGCCTGCACATAGTTTACTCTATTGTCAGCCTAAATTTCTACAAACACTTTAAACTGTGAAATCACACTAAGAATATCAGAATCATTCCGTTGTAGGGCAAATTGCTGCAGTTCCTTTAAACTTTTGACAGCATCTTGGTAAGCCTTCATGCTACACTTTTCTTCTTCCAACACGTCATTTTCCTCTTCTTTTTCTAAGCCATCGATATCCATTGCGCCTGGTTCAGTTTGCACAGTATTGTCTCTGTTGGTGTAGCCTCCAGCATTGCAGTTATTGAAAACTGCTTCAATCATGCACTTTTGCAAACACCGTTGGTTATTATCATTTTCTACACTATCAGTAACTTCACTCAAAGAAAAACCTGCTTTATCAAAACACTCTGTTCATATTCTGGTAACAACTTCTTTACAACTTGACTTATCCAAGTAACTGCTTATATAACCCAGATAGTTCTTGCCAGCCCAGAGGCGGATGATGTAGAATTTATATTGGTGAGTAAAGATTGCATTAACAATTTACAATAGTGCACTTTAACATCCTGAATGGTGCCCTAATCCATTGTTTGAAAAAGACTTTTGGTGTTTGGAAGGAACCAAGCAAGTCACACGTTGGAAAGTTCAATGTGGGGGTGACATGTTGCGTTATCCAAAAACAACAAACTATGCCGGTTTTGATTTTTCATTCTACCTTTAAATGCCGGGAACCATTCCTCCATGATCTCTGACGTCATCTATACCTTTTTGTTGTATCTCCACTTAACAGGAAGTTTTCGTATGATCATGTTTCTAAAGCACTGTGGCTTTGCTGCCTTAATGATAACTAAGGGTTTCTCTATTTCACCTGACATAAAACCACATAGGAAAACAGTCAATCTTTCTTAGCACAATTTTCCTCCCTAACATTTTTCACCTTTCTGTAGTGCGTAGAAGATCAATCTAGTCTCGTCACCATTTGCTACGTTTTAAGGTTCATATCCCGTGATTATGGTGGGAAGTTTATCAACCCATTCTTCAATGGTTTCACTATTTACATCACTCGATTCATCACAAAATTCGTTAAAAACTATCCGAAGTATTTTGCGAAAACTCTCCAACCATTCGTTAGATGATTTAAATTCAGTTTTACCCAGTTTTTGAGCGTACTTTTTAGCGTATAACTGTACTATTCAACCCAATATGTGGTGATTTTTCTGTTCTCTTTTTACTTTTCCATTAGCACAGTTTTCCCACAGCTCCGAAATTTTGGTTTTCTTCTTTAGAATCTCGTACACTTGAGTTTTACCGACGCTAAACATATGATTGATCTGATTAACAGATAATTTATCTTGCTCTCTCTCACATACATAACTTTTACTCTAATGTTTAGATCAACACAATCCTTGTCTTTGAAACCATAACGACAACTGCCAGACTAAAGTAAAAATGTAGGCCTACAGTCCATATTGAGTAAAATTTCCGGATGGGACAAAAAATTGAATTTCAATACAGATAGTGCTGTACCGTTAAAAGCTAAATTTCAAAAATGAAAATGGGAAAGAACAGAGATAACAATCAAGATGCAATTACAGTTCACAATTCTGTAAGCAAGGTAACAAAAGAACTAAGAAGGAGAAAGGAAATATACCGGACTTAACATTTCAACCTCTATTATTGTAAAGGAATATTTAGAGAAAAAAAATCTGTATAATGTATAGGACTCTAAACATTTTTCTAAAGGATGCCCACTGGAACATTTTACATTTTCTGTATAAAGGCTTATCTTGAATTCCGTTTCAACGTTAGACAGTTTCCATTTAATTAAGGAAATTTAGAAAAATGTTCAGCCATAAAGTCATAGGATTGTAAAATATTTCCATTTAAAACAAGTTTTCGCTTAGTAAAAGGTCCGATTAAGGCAGATTTCACTGTATAACATGTCAACACTGAGAAGTACATACGTAACTGTTTTGTGAGTATAATTTCTTAATAAAATAAGCAATCATAGCTAAATAATGATTCATGCAGAAAACCAGTTATTAAAAAATAACAAAGATCGGTGATAGCTAATATTATTAGTAAAATAAATAAACAGTAGTAAAAGCATAATCATTCAAATCATTTACATCAATTAAAAAGTAGAAAGACAATAAAAACAACAACAATAAACCATAAACCAGAATAATGAGGTGGAACATATTATGGGTAAAATATTAATGAAAGGGTAATTCCTTAAGTAGCCCACTGTGTTTGGTTTTAATTTCGTGATATGTGGAATTCGACAAGTCTAGAATTGGTGCTATGGATACAACGACCAATAGGGAGGGCTCACTTTGTAGGAGTTATTCAGATAGAATAATTTTGGATTTCAAGAGACTGGAGTATGGACATGAATACCTACATGATCAGGGACACATTTAAAATAAATGTAGTTGTTTAAAATATTACAAACGAAAAGGAGATTTCGTTAAATTCCACGTGAGAAGAGAATTTGGAACCCCTTAAGGTTTCGAGCTCTGCCATAATATTAATAATAAATCCTGTTATTAAAATAATTATCATGCAAGCAGCAATACATTTACGTTAAAAGATTTTCAAATCAGAGAGAGTCAAGCAACACTGGTATAATCAAGCTTAGAGATAACAAAGGCGTAGTACTAGGGATGTGGTGATAAAAGAAAAGTATCGATACAATACTCATTAAAGTATCGGAAGAAAAGTATCGATAACGTTCTAGGTAGTATCGAAAGAAAAGTATAGGCTAGATGACAGTAAGTACTGGTATCGAAATTTTAATCTGGAAAAATATTTTTCAGCTACATCGATTTTATTAACTATTGACAAACAAGAGAAGAATGGACGCCCAGCCCTGCTTCATCTGCTTAAACATCGCACATAAACTTTTCTACTTCATCTGATGGGGTCACCCTTAGATTGTGTGAGTTCATTGAATTCTGCTCTGCAAAAGCTTATTTTGTTTAATTTGTATAGACCTCGATCATTGATAAAGGACTGGTCGCCACTCACCCCGTCACCCAGTCAAGCAACAGACTTTATTGATAAACAAAGAAGAAAGAACCCCTATGGATTATGATGAACTAAGAGAAATTGAGTTCTGGAGTTGCTTCTTGCTTGTCTTACAAAGAATGAGTGAGAATTGAGATGTAGTGTCATTTGTTCTTTGTCTACAAACCACCCTAGTAAACATTTAATCCCAGCACGAGTAAAGATAACAACAATATTGTTTATTTCGATACAGATCCGATATCGGAGTGTGAGTACTAGTAGACCTATCAAAAGTAAAATATATTTATTAGTAGGGAGCCGATACTTTTTTCACATCCCTACATAGTACAAGCGTAAAATACAGCCAACTTTCTTAAATGAAGAGGTATTACATTACATCAGTTGGATAGCTCAGGTGTGAGAGCATAGGAATAGCCAAAGGTCCCAGGTTCGATTCCAGTATCCAGGTTTAATCTACTAGTTTAAATAACATGATATATAAATGCGGCTACAACCGCAACTAAAAAGATAAAATATATAGCTTGGCTATTTAGTTGGTATTAATAAGCAAGTTCGATCCCTTATAACTTGTAAACTGTAATGATTTTAAATAATTGAATCAATATTTATATCCTATTATAGTTATAAACTTGTATAACTGTTGTAAAATAGAATTTCTATTGTCAAATGACCTTAAGGCGATTGGCCCTTTTCATTTGGTGTGGAAATGCAGAGCTATGGCAACAAACGGTTATTTTAAAGAATTTTTATTGTTTTGCTATTTTCTTTTTGGAAATGGTTTGTTCAGGAATAGAAGTACGTTGATTAATTTATACCTCTTATACACACAATTCTTCTATAAGTATAACTGTTATCAAAAATCAATAAAATTTTACATTTTTCAATAGAAAGCTGCCGACTTCATATTAAAAAATAAGAAAATTTAATTATTAATAAACACCGATACATTATCTTAGAAGGTGTGTTGAAAATATTAACATAAGAATTTCATTCGTTCACTAGAAAATTGATATTTCCAAACGTATGATTTTTCCGCAAGACCTATCCAGTAGCTAGCACCATCTACGGTTTTCGTAATCCATCTGTTCTTGTTAGCGCACAAGGATACTTTGGTCGGTTGTGAAGCCACTCCACACCTTTTATCCTCCCGCCCACCATCCCACAAAATATGTTTTAGGCTTGCACTCGACAGGACCAAGGGCCTTAAGGAAACATAACCTCATTTTTTTGAAGAAGAAGATTGATATTAAAAAAAATTCCTCAAAGCACCTGATCAGGATTAAAAACCCCAACCTCCTCGTCACCAACATACCAAGCCAGATGAGTTTTATATTTAGTTCATGTGGGTAAATAGCTCTCTCTTTTTTTTTTAGGTTCGGTTACTCCTCAAAGAGTTTTGAGTTTGCTTAATTTCTTTAATATCCTTAGCGTGTGAAAAACATTTTTACGTTCTCGAATCAAGAGAAAGTATTGTAAGATTATGATAAATCTTCACGTTTTATGTGTGTCCGAACCCATTAAAGTGTATTAAACAATTGTGTGTCCTCACTGTTTGTATGTCGCTGGCAACAGATATGAAACGGTTTGATGGATTTGGTTCAAACTTGATAGCTAGATATTATTTAAAGGCTCAATTTCAGACTATATTATTTATTTTTAACCTTAATCCTCAAATTAAGGGTAGTTTATTAATAAGGATTTTTTGGGGGTTTCCATTTTTTTTAAATGGCTATAACATTTTTTTTTAAATTAATAGTCTACCTGGGGATAATTTGTTTTCTGACAAATAATACTGTATACGCTTATTTTGGATAAACATTCATTAAAGGGTAGCTTACTGACAAGTGATTTTCAAAAAATTAAGAAAATTTTAAAATGGCTCTAGCGATTTTGTTTAAAATGTATACATGATATGTGTTTTATATGAAAAATAAAACGGTGTTGTCACAACCCTAATCACGATTGGGATGTTTACTTTAATTTGCATAGCTTTATTGAATCTACATGACTGAAATATCCGGCCAAGCAAACTGGTCGTAATGAATTATTAAACATTAAAAAAGAATTCTGACTACTCATAATAGTCTTGTCCCAGCTGTGCAGTAAATATGCCTGATTGGACCATAAGAGCTTCTGTTTTATGTCTAGCGGAGCTGACACATTAATATCGATTAAGAAGCAGTTACTCTGCCCTTCTTCGGACCATACGGATTAGGACATCGGTTAATTAGTGAGACTTGTGCTAAAGGGCGGCCGTGCTTAGGGTAGTGGGTTCGAGTCTGTAGGGGGTCGTGAGAGGTGTCAGTTGAGCCAACAGTTTAACTATTTCTTACTAAGCCCGTTCTTTCCAGAGAGCATACGTATACATTCCTATATTTCTTTATAACACATTTCAGCATCACATTTTGTATTAAATATATAAATTAGTGTTACCATTAAACCTAGAAAACAGAACTTCCAGTATCATTTTGAACCCAACCATCTACCTTGCAGTGACCCTATCCTTCCCTGAAAACTATCCTGACAGATCCGGTCCACGTATGGGTGATAGGCGGCAGTATATTTGTTTTTTGAGGATTATTCATTTAAGGTCAACTTTCTGATGAGTTCTTTTAAATAAGATTATTTAAAAAATGGTTACAGCAATATGATTATGAATTTATATCTGTTAAGTTTTTTAATTTATCAAACATATTGAAAATTAGTTTTTAAAATAATTTTATAGTGGTTTATTAATGAGAGCTTCTTATAAAATTTGAGTTTTTTGAAATATCTCTAGTGATTTCATTCAAAATTGATATAGAGGGACTATATTACTTGATACATAATAATTTATGCTTATTTTTCTTAAATAAATAAATTTAAGAATGGTTTATTTAATATAGAATAACATTTTAGAAAACATTCTAAAATAATCTTACGTAAGGAGTGTTGATAGATTAAAACTAAAGACTTACCAAACCCACCTTGAAATGAATAAAACACTTCACCCTATAATTCTCGACCGTTCACTTGAAATCATCAACAGCAAAATTGAATCCATCATTTCGACCAAATATCAAACCCTAAACAAAAAACTTAACATGCTATTCCCAATCTCACAAGATAACACAACTGAACTTAACGCAGGATTCCAGTTTTACCCCAGATTTCTTAACATTTCAAAATTTGAACTAAGTAACCAAGATAAAGAAACTCTTCATAAGGGATACAAATTTAATCTTGACAATTCTTCTATTAAACAAAAACTCCAAACATTGATTATTGACAGTGAAGATGCAATCAATTCTTTACCTTCGGATGACAAAAATCTCATTAAGAACATGGTCGCTAATCAGTTACATAAGATTATTACCAACCATAAGCAAGCTGTTAAACCTTCAAATCACTCTTTTTCAACCCTTAAACAAAAACTTGACTCAAATGAAATAATCAATGTTAAGGCTGACAAAGGCAATACCATAGTCCTCATTAACAAGGATGATTATATTTCCAAAACCCTTGATTTCATTCATATGAACAATATTATTGAAATTAAAGATGACCCTACAAATAAGTATCAGAAGAATCTAAAAAACATTCTGAAGAAATCTCCTCTAATAATTCAACCACACGATTCATTTAAACTCATTAATATGAATCCGAATGCCCCGACCTTCACTTCATTACCAAAAATCCATAAACCCAACATCCCGATCAGACCACTTGTCAATTACCAAAATGCACCCGCATACAAGCTCGCAAAAAAGTTATCCAAAATATTATCTGTAAATCTTGAACTTCCCGAACAATTTAATATCAAAAGCTCCATCCATCTTACTGAAAAACTTAAATCCATTCCTTTCAACCAAAATTCTAAATTCATGTCCTTAGACATATCCAATCTCTACACCAACGTACCTGTCTCCGAAACCATCAATATAATTAATGAAACCCTAATAGCAAAAAACTTCAATAAACAGTACATAGACCAAATTTCTAAGCTCGTACAAATAGTAACCGAACAAAACTATTTCCAATTTGACAACAAATACTACTTGCAAAAAGATGGATTAGCAATGGGGTCCCCCATTTCGTGCATAATGTCAGAAATATTTTTACAGAAATATGACCCTATCATATTCAACAGCTTAAATAATTTACTCAACATACAATTCTTCTGCAGATATGTAGACGACATTCTTATCGTCTTCGATAATGAATACGACATCCCTTCCATTACCAACTTAATCAACAACATCCACCCGAAACTATCCTTCACCATTGAAAAAGAGAACAATAGCAGCATTAACTATTTAGACCTCAACATCACAAAAAGTTGTAACAACAAACTTGTGTACAAAATTTTTAGAAAACCTACTCACACTGACGCAATAATACCTCACAATTCAAACCATCCCATCTCCCATAAACTTGCCGCTTTCAATAGTTTAATCTATCGTTTACTTCACATCCCTCTCAACAAAACTAACTATAAAGCTGAACTTAACATCATCAAACAAATCGCAACAAACAATGGATATTCCCACTCTATCATCTACAAAATTCTACAAAACCAAAAAAAGAAACTTCTTTCGGATAATTTCTCCACTACCCTCAACAATGATAATAAAAACACAACTGAACAGAAAAAATGGCTCAAATTCAACTACATTGGCCCTGAAACATATCGCATAACCAACATCATTAAAAAACACAATCCCAATATCGCTTTCATAACCAATAATAATATTAAGAAGTACCTGACCAACAGCAACCTAAACACATGTGATATTTATAAGAAGAATGGTATTTATCAACTCGCTTGTGAATGCAACAGCATTTACATTGGTCAAACTGGTAGAAACTTTAGAACACGTTACAAAGAACATATTTCAGATTTCAAATATAATAGAACCAAATCAAAATTCGCCGAACACCTCAAATATTCAAACCACCAACCAAGACCTATCGAACAATGTCTTAAACCCCTATATTTTGCTCACAAAGGAACTAAGTTAAACACGGCAGAGAATTTTTTTATTCATGAAGCTATTCTTCAGAAAAAACTCATTCTTAATGAACAACTTCAATCGTCCAATCAAATTTTAATTAACACTATTAAACGTTTACCTAAGCACACCAAAATTCTTTAATCCATTTTTTTCCTGCTCTACCCTCCGTCGTAGTTAAATGGCCCGTCCGAGCCGGTGCCGAGAAGATTTGAACCAATTTCTCCTCCCTAATCCCATCCATTGTTTATCCATTTTCTGTTTTACATGTACGGACTTCTCTTCTTCAACCAACACTTTTGCACTCATTTATTCAACTGCATCTCCAATTAGGTTGGCAACAATGCTTCTACTTTATTTATCTCTGCCTCGCTCCACACCTGTCAGTTTACATCCTAGTTCGTTACACATTGTGTCTCAACATCAACACATCGTGTTCTCAACACCTAACGAAGTAAGTCTGTTTGTTTCAAATTATCCCACTTTACATTATAGTTTTTGGTTTTTTCCTTTTCTCTGTATTAACGTTCTATTTTTTTCACTACTTTATAGCAAGTCCTTTAATTTTAATTTCAGCTCCATGATTATGGTGCGCTGATTTAGCACCGAAACATGTCGGATAATTAGAGTTCCTGTAACCATCATCAACACAGGAACACTGTTAAAAGGAGTAAGGGACGTCAATTCTTCCAAAAAAGACTTAGATACATGGTTATATAATTCTGTATAATATCTTAAATTAAATAAGGTTTCTAATCAATGTAGCCCACACTATATTAGTTTATCTTATCTCCTCCACTTTTATTTTTAACTGGTGTAATCGATTTTACCCCTCCATTTAACTTATTTTAATGTTTATGTAATCTGTCACCTTATTTCAAATAATTGTTATTTCTCAGTATATCATATCACCCTATTTAACTTTTTTAACTACTCTATCTCACTGTATTTAATGATTTGAATTGTAACTTTCACTTTATTATTCTGTTACTTTGTTCCACTTATAACAATTTATTCTGTTTGACCATCTCGTAGCTACGTTTTTCAATCACGTTATATTTCATATAATTATTTTACTTATGCTCTTATTCTACTTTATATATAACTCCTTTTTTTTAAACTGTATTAATTGTTTATACTTAGCTTATTATTTTTAATTAAGCCATTCTATTTGTTATGACCATATTACACTTATTGTTTTGTTTAGATTCTTGACTTGCAGGTTTATTTATAAATATTGTCAACCATAAATTTTTAATTCATTTTACTAGCCCCCTTTGATTCATATTATTTTTTATGTTTTTATTTAACCAAAGATTATTTTTAAAATAAAATGATTTTAACGCATTAATTTCACTTTCCATTGATTTAACTTTTTAACCTTTTTTCTTTCTCATTAATCTTTTTATCAATAACTATCTAAGTCTTTAGTTTTAATCTAATATAGAATATTTTAGAAATGAAATTTTTGAAATTGGCTTTTAATATAGAGTTAAATATGGGAATATGCGGGAATGGCTATTCATGATAAATTTTTAAAAGTTTGTATTTTAATTTTTTTTAATAATTTAAGGATGGTTAACAACTATAATATTTTTTTAAATTCGATAACTATTTAAAATATTTCAAAAATTTGTCCTAAAAATCATTAAAAATTATTGTTTATTTTTATTAACAGAACGATGTGTTTGTTATAAAGAGGAAGACTTATTTAAGGGTAGTTTACTAAAAACAAATTTTGTATATATTATTCCAAATTATAATACACATATGAAAATGTGTTTGATATTAAGTTTAACCCTTTATTTGTTATTATTAATGGTATAAATATTTCATATATAATTAGAATAATTCCATCAGCACTCATTTTTTAAATAATCTTAAATTTGCAACGGACAGAATCCCTACACACCAAAGATTATTTCATCTTTGTGGAAGGGGAAAACTCAATTTCAGCAATAATACAATTCTCGTAATTTCCGTAACACTAACTTGGCAAAAATAGATTATCCTCGAAGATAAGAATGGCATGCATTATTTGACACTATATCGTATCATGGGGTTGATAGAGATTGCAGTTTACTATTTGCATAAAAATGTGTCTCTAAATGTCGAATACAACCAAAAGCTATTTTTTGCATTTACAAAGTGCACTTCACTTACCCTGAATTATTTAGGCTTTCTCAAGGATGATTACACTATGGTTCTATCACATCAGCTATTAAAGTAAATTAAATTAAGTAATAAAGTAAGATTAACTTTACTGATCACACTATGGCTATATATTATTAATCAAACTAAAGTATAACAAAGTAAGATAGCAGTTTTATATTGACTGATCACACCATGGATATATTTAATTAGTCACACTATAGTATAACAAAGTGGGGTGGCAATACTACCTTGACTAATCATACAATGGGCATAGTTTAATAGTGACACTTTAGTAGAACAAATCATGTTAGCAGTATTACCTTGACTGATCACACTATAGAAATATCTTATTAATCACACTAAAATAAAACAAAGTAGAGTGGACAGTTTTACATGGAATGATCACACTATATACAGATCTTATCAATACTACTAAAATAAAACAAAATAAAGTAGCAGTATTACATCAGCTAATCACACTATGGACATATATTTTTAATAACACTATAGTAGAACAAATAAAGCAGTATTACCTTGACTGATCACAATATTGACCTATTATTTTAGTCACATTATAATAGAAAAAAATGTAAGGTAGCAATATTTTCTTGACTAATCACACAATGAACCAATCTTATGAGTCTCACTATAATAGAACAAAAGTAAGGTAACAGTATTATCTTAACTTAAAGTATTATTGTTAAGCAGCTAATATTATTCATAACATCTTACCATATTATTAGTTTAAAAAAATAGAACTATCTATCAAAATGATATAAGATTACATGACTCGATTTATAGCTATTTGAAATAGTTTTTATTCTCTTTTTTAACCATCCTTATCCCTTATATATAATATAATGTGCTTCCTCCTCCGTTTTTATCTCAGCTACATAAAACAATAGGATATTCACCAGTGGGGCATGGAACTAAACTTAGAATAATTGTAACTAGCAATGTATAAATTTTTATATTTAATTTCGTGCAAGTTAAATATATACATCTAACTATATAATTATATACATATACTATACTTTAGAAGTATAAAATCATATATGAATCTAAGTTGAACAAGTATTAGTATAATTAAATCTGGAATTCGGGATATAAAACATATAAAATAGGATACATAGAATGTTAGGCCAAAAGATAGCTTGTGAAACTGTAAGGCAAATATGTAATACTGAAAATAAACATTAAGAAAAGAGGTCAATCTTCTAGCATTAGAGTAAAAATCTAATGGATTATGTGTGTAGGCATTTAATGAACTTGTGTAAAATATAATTTAAAAAATGTATACATACGTTTATAGCTTAGCATTAAAGCTATTTTCCATGTAATTATGATATTTATGTTTTCTAGTACACCCTATTGTGAAAAGTCGGTACGTTTGTATTAGACTATTCAATGCTATACAACGTGACGAATAAATTTAATGGAGGGTACCATACTTCACTTTAATATTGGGTGGGAAACTAAATTTAAACTATCCCAATGAATGCATATTTTAGTTTCGTGTGGAAATTAGTAACTCTCCAGTTCTTTAAATTATCTCTGCCATGAACCCGTTCAGTAGTGCCCATATTTTGAGCCATAGACTGTACCTAGACCGTTGTGTTACATAAAAAAAAGTCACTTCAAGTCACGTCTTTGGGCAGGTCTCTATAGATCAATTGATCGCCACTTCACTGCTGGTAGCAAGCCTTCAAACAAACACACACAAGAGTCTGCATCCGACCCTAAATATGGTACAGATATAAGATCACTAGTAAGAATATAGCCGCCAGGCTTCTTGTCGGGGGAGTTTCACAGAGACCGATGGCAAGGATTGGTGAGTAGTTAGAACGTCCGGATCTGACCCAGGGACATTGTGAGTCAATCCTAACCCACCTAATTTAGATGCCGCTTCACACAATATGATATTTAATCTTACGTCTTGGCAAATAAATGATCCAGTATTTGAGATCTCATACTTATATTGTATCATAAAGTGATATTGTAAACGGCACTGGGCTCGCTTGTTACTTGGGCAAAACCATCAAGTCGGCATGGTGAACCTATCCTCACGTTGGATTTGTCAGTTGATCAAATGTGCGATAACTCTCGAACCAGGCATCACATCAAATTGCGAATTTCTGCATGCATTAGCCCACTGGGGGTAAAATTTGGTTAGTGTTGTACTCTTATTAGGGCTGGTTTGAGACGTAGTGTACTCCTTCCTTCATGGTGACACGCATCAGATCTGATGTTGTCCCGTTGGGAAATTGTAGAAAAACGATATCTATCTGCCTTCCTCAGATCTACATCGCCTAAAATCACTACAAGATTCCTCCATGTTGGCGGCCCGTGGGCAACTTCCTTCCTTGCTCGGCTGGGTGGTGGACCTGACGGTTTAGTCGGGGTGATTGGATGACTGAATACCTGTAGAGTCATCAGTGTGTGGGTTGGGGAAGGTGATGTCCCCCAACTGCCATACATTGAGAAGTTGGTTTTGATCTCAACCAATGATAGCTGCTCAGGACATCTCAACAAGGTACACGCTAGGAAACTTAGGGTCAATGCTTTGGTAAACCATGGTTATACCTAGTACTGAGTTTCTGGCATCCTCTCGTGACGATAGCATCGCACTTAAAGAGGAGGGGATAACTCCTGCCAAGGGTCAAGAAATGGCAAGAAGGGGAGGGTGGTTCCTGAGCTATCCAGTGATGACGGGATTGTTGACTAGACAATAGATGGTGTTCCCGAACGGTTCACTGCCTATGCTCACACGTGTCTCCACTCGGAGGCTCCGGGCACAAGCGGGGCTATCCATAGGGCACCTTGTGATGAGGAGTTGTTTCCCTTCATGATCGCCAGGCGTTCCGCCGTTTGTCTCTGACTTACATGTGCAGTGCTAGATAGTCCCTTGTGCGATGGAAATGGCATCTCAATCCATTTGGAGGGTATTCTTTTTTACAAATTAGCTGAGTGTTTCCCAAGTGTCATGTAGTGCAGTATAGTGCAGTGTGCGAAATATTAGTAAACCACTGGAGATTTACTAAAGAATTATTAAATGTGATAATACTTTGATTATTGATGATTAAGGATATGTTTTTATTTATTTGAGGTAATTTTTAAACTTATATTTTAGAACCGTATCTAACTACCCGTTTGGGTTCAATGATTATGTATTAATTGCACTAATGGTTTTAGGGATTCGGAAAGCAATATTTAGAAGGAGTGTACCCACATTTGCGTTGATAGAGAGAAGAAAACCATTTTGTAAATCCTACATCAGTACACCCGACCGAGATTTTAACCTCGATCTCCCTACCATCGGTGGTCTAGCCCTACTGCTAGAATAGCGTTAGACCACGCACCCACTTAAGCGGGCTTAAGTTATTTTAGTTGCACTTTCTGAATTGACTGATTATATCAGCACACGATAATTTCTATGAGTGAGAGCGAAAGGGTCTACCAATTTTACCGGGAAATGTATTTTCCCATATCTTCCAGGGTCATCTTATATGGCACTATTGAAATGGGACCAAGTGATTTACTTCTTTTCCAAAAAAATTGTGCCAAGTATTTTTATTTCTCAAGAAAAATCCATCAACCCCGGTTGGGTTTGAACCCACAAACATAGGGTCCTGAGGTGAACACTTCACCTCAAGACCATTAAAGACGACTTGAGGAAATTCTTGTCTCCCCTTAAAACTGATTAAAAAAATAATATTTTAATGTTAACCTTTTAATCATAAAGGTAAACCTTAATTGGCTTCAATATTTTCCCGTCGCATCTTACTATTAAATCGGTTTTTACGCCTACATTAATAACAATATTGGAGTAAGAATGAGAAAAGATAGAATTTGAGAGGAAGTGTACCCGCATTTGCATAAAGAGAAGGCGGGAAACAAATTAGGAAGACCACCCTTGGTACATCCAACCGGGATTATAACCCCGATCACCAGGTCATCGGAAGTCTACCCGAACATGAGAGTGAAGTCTTAAGACTTAGACCACGCGATCAGCAATGACGGTTGGATCCAGTGGGCTCCAGTAATATGGCCCTTAGAAAGGAATGCTGACACATATAATATATAATAGGCTCTTAAAATGGAATTTTTTCTTGACATATTAACCGTCCTTCTACGGTCGTATTATAAAACGGAAGAAAGTGAATTTAGGTAAAAAGTGGAAGAGATATAGTCCTCCAAAAGTGTCATTCTATTGTATTTTATCCAATGTTGCTCGGTCCACGTATTAGCACCAAGTTCTATTCGTAGGTTTACTTATTTATGCTGATAATTAGTTTGGTATGAAAATAATTCGCCTTAGTATATATTTTAGTTCATCCGTCCCTGTCAAAAAATCTATATTGGAGGAGATATTTCTATGCATTTTGTTTACTCATTTGAGTCATTTATGTATTTATTTGTTGTTCTGATGGGTAAAGGGAAATAGAAACTAAACACGTAATCAATTCGTTTATAAAATTTAAAACAGTTATAACATATTTACAAATTTATTGTTTTATAAGCCTGAGAAATGTAATTTCCCTAAGAAATACCAAAAAGTGAGAATATTTATTTTCACGTGGGTGGTACCCTTAAGACTATGTGTACAGACCAAAAAATGTACAAAACTATTAAATTTAATATATTACAGCCTGAAAGACTTTGATTTGATTGTATGAGATTTCTTACATGAATAATTAAATATAACCAATCAATATGAAGGTGTTCTTGTTAAATTTAAATTTAATTATTTATGTATAAAGTTCCAAATGTATAGGGCTCTTTGCTCACTCTCGTCCCTTGAGTTTCCCTCACAACAGACGTAATTGGTGTGTGAGAAGTACCCAGGGGCAGAGAGCGGGTGAAACACTTGTATTTTAAACATATACGTTGAGCATTTACACCCCTTTATGAAATCAATCATCATGGCTACATATTTGTTTTTGATTTGTTGGTGGTTAAATACATTTGACATGCACTTCAAAATTAACCAGTATTGTCCCATTTCTTATATATTGACATGATTTTTAGTATTATTGATATTATTATTATTTAGCACCGAGTCTTACTAATCATTCGGGTCATACGCTATTAATAATAATATATTAAATAGACATACTTAATTTTATATAATATATTATTTTATTATTATCTGTGTTAAGTTTATATAATTTTATAACTATTTTAATATTTATTTAAATCCAATTTATATTTTATTTTAGGGTTGGTTAATCTTCCATCAAAAATAACAATAGCATACGATGAGTTACCGATAAAGTAAGAACATTTGGACATAAACCATTTTTCATTGAATAGCTTTTTAAGAATATTCTGTAACCATAATTCATGTGTCGAAAAAAAAAAGACCAACTCTTTGACAATACAATGGAATGAGGGAGCGTTCGAATTTTCTCAAATTAAATAAACGTGAGAATAAAAAAATGTTGGGATCCATAATCTATATGAAAGGCAGACGTATAGCGGTCAAGTGACATTATTACATACTACCCATCTATACAGGCCCCCTTATATAGGGGGACGTGAGAAAGTCAAAATAAAATGTGCACCCATAAATGTAATAATAGTAAAAAATGATTATACCAGCCATATGGAAAAATAGGAGCTAAGAAGTGTCACCCCATGTAGATAGGGATATAACCAGTATTTTGATCCTGGGTGCTGTTAAGTATGAAAGAATGTGGCAAAGAGTATCTTTTCCTATCCTTGTTTTACTTGTTTTCATATTTAGAATGTCACTCACACCTCTCCACTCCCTTGGACATGCCGGTTTTGAGTATAGCAACATGTTGTCAACAAAATAGGAACCATGCGTTGAGTTTATGTTTCGTGGTTAGAGTGGCTGTTAGGCTTTAAACCTTCCTTCAACCCTCCCTCCCCCCACCTTTTTTTTCTCTTTCATAAGTTGTGTTGGATTCCTACACCCGAAAAGGACCATTTTCAATGCCATAATCCCTCAAAACTCAAGAGATGAGTTTGAAAAAAAAAGAGAGAGTGTAGAAGGCTACGAGTTGAATTAAGAACACGATTTTTTAGGGGACGCTGAGTTTGTTGAGTGTAAGTAATGCGTTCTATGTGCTGGCGTGATATCTAAATCATGTATTGGCAAGGCGATGGTCTGACAGAGGAGGTTATAACATTCTAATTATTAGTATACAGCTGGAAATTGAGTATAAACAAAATGATATCCACGCCTAACTCAGTCGGTTCAATGTTCGCCTACTGAATTAAAGGGTACCGGGGTTATTTTCCGGCATGGTAAAAAAATTTGTTATTGGTGAAATTGGAGATTTTCCTTTCCCATGTATGTATAAAACAGCAGGAAGACTCGATGTTTTGTCTGTTCTAGAATTAAGTTAATATGTAGGTCCATAGCTTCGTATAATCAATAGGTCCATTAATTTCACGTTAAATACACCAAAACAATCAAAATAAATACAATTAATACTCTGTTGTTAATCTACTAGTAGACTTTCGGAGATTAATATTTAAAAATAAATACATTATTTCGATAATGTTCTAAACATTTTCTAGTTTTATATTAATATAATAACAATGGAAGGTGAAACGTTAATGCATATTTAAATGATCAATGAATTGTTGTTTTTCTAAATTAATATTCATTTATTCATTAGCTGTGTTTGGGTGAAAATATCGAGCTAATCTATTTTATGAAAACCATCCCCTACGTGTATGATTTTTTTAATATAAGAAATTAAAAAAGACACTTGAATTCTATAATAGGGTTTCAGTTATAAGAGAGCCGAATATATTGTCAAATCCTTAGCAGTCTTATGGAAGTTTAGTTTTTATCACGTCTGATTTATCTATAGTTTTTATTCACTTCCTAATTTTTCTCCTAATGTACAATTTAACGGACAGTCAACTTGCTTAAGTCTGATGAGTGTAATATTGAGATCAAAGAGTTGCCACTTTTGATAGGCCCCAATAGCATATATGGGATAAATTCTAAGGGGGGAAGTAGATATAGGGAAGGAAGGGGGTGGAGATGGTCCATAAAAATTAAACCAAATATTATTTGGGAGTGTAATTTTGGCCAAAATGAGATATTTTAAGATAATACGGTATCTGATTGTGATCAATCATGATAAATATAAAATCATATGATTTCTATTATAATATAAAGCAGCACTATCTTTGCATCCACAACCTCCACTGTCACAAAGAGCGTATGATTTGGTGAATGATGACATGTCCTACTCGTACATTGCTATTCCATATGGTAATGAGCGTAAACACAGTGACTTACGTGATTTATATAAATATTATTTTATTTCCTCAGACAATAGATCAAAAATATGTATAACTAGCATTTGAGGGACGTGCGGGTTTTTATAATAGGGTGATATTGTATATATTTATTACTTTTCACATTGTTTAACAATATATATTTAGAAAGATCAATGTTAGAAAACCCTGAAATGTAACTACACAAGATATTTAAAAAAATAAAAAAATTGCGATTTGTTTATTTCACTAATACTTTTTAATTGGTTTTCATTTTGGATGTTTTTAATTTTAAATAGATTTTAAACGTTGCTTTTATTAGATATATATATTGGACAGTTAAAAAATAAAATAAAAAATTGATTTAATAAGCATTTATAATATTAAATGTATACTAGATGTTAGGTAACGAGTATAGTTGTCTTTAGTTTAAGTTGGTTTGTATAACGTGTGTTGTTTTAAACTATTATTCGTAATTATATAAAAATATCTAAGGGTACCTTACCACGTTTCACAGGAGGAAATGTGAGGAGGTGCACGTATTAGCTTAGTTCCTCCTCACTTAATTTACTTCCAAAACAATATCAAATTTTAAATAAGGAGGAGGCAAGACTTGTTTTTCTACATGATAGTCATAAAAAGTTTGATATAACGAAGACTTTACTATTAATTTAAGGAAATTAAATGTGTCAACATCTTTTTAAAATTGACGCTGTTATTGATACAAGTGTTTGCCTGTATCCCTGTGTAATGTATAGTTATACACTTTGTAATCATAGTTCCATAATACGTATTCTACTGCTGGATCAATCATACATTTCAACTTTAAAGAGAAAATTGGTAGAGTTTCTTAAAACCACAAAGTCTCTTCTAATGTTTTAAAGTTAATCAATCTTACCATAGTGGGGTTTTATAAAACAATAAATATACTGTAAAAAACTTCACATCAGTTATCAGAGTTCACTTAGTCTCATGCATTACTCTCACAGTATAAACAGGGTATGTGGTGATGGGGACGTTGAATTAGGTATCTTGGCTGCGTTACCTGGGGTTGATTTTTATTAGATTAATTTTCGACTCCTTTCTACAATAATAAGGATACTCTTCCTATAATTATAAATTTATCATCTCTAACTTATTAGTGCAATAAAGTGGATATCCTAGACCGGTAGTAAAATGAAATATAGAAGAATAATAATTGTGAATAAACCAATTGCCCCCCAAAATACTGTCTCATAGGTCAGAGTTTTATCATTCCTGTTTTAACAATATAAAAAATAAAAATATCTACAAAAATATTTCATAAGCTTACATACAGACACACATCATATACTGACTCATAGAAATTGAAGCCTCTAGCAGGGTGACGCTAAATTGTGGAAACCCGTTGCCAGCAGCTATAATGACAGCTCCTGTAGACGATGGTATTATGATAAGAAGGGGGGGGGGTTGGGGTAGCCATTCAAGCAACAAGGTAGGGAGGTTTTAATGGTGTCATCAGCACCCTTTTCTGTGTTCGACCAAGGTCTAACCAGATATCCCTCTGCTCTGCAGAGGAGTCTTGGGTGCAATATATCTCCCTCTCTTTTCCTCTTTCAACTTATCTATTCTCTTCTCTCTCTTTCACCTTTAAAGGCTTTCTCTAAGTAATCCTTTTGTGATTGTTTAGTGGCATTTCCAACCCATCACCTCATGCCTTCATTTTTCTTCTAATAAAGCTTCCTCTTGGACTGTATATAGAATTATTTGAATATGTATTTGTTGAAAAACTTCTTATCTTATTCTTTATGGCACCCTACCTATCTTTTTAACCGATTCTCACACATATTATTATTATTACGATTATCATCATCGTCACAACTCTCCACCTTCTAACTGTATAACAAAAGATGTATTTTCTTTCTTAGAAAGTTTATTTGATTAACGTATCGATGTTCTCCTGATGATCTCGATGTTAAATGAAAGAAAAGTACCTCCCATTTTTTGAATATTAACTAATCAATTAGTAGTATTTCACGACCCCTTTACTACAAGAGAACAATTGATGTGATTTAAATGATAATGAAGGATTTTAAAACTCAAAATATATACATGATTCTTTATTACAAATAAACAGACACAGCTTTATACATACAGATATATTAATATATCGCGTATCTCATTTATAATTTGAAAGCCAGTTTCCAGTCATAGAAACTCCAAGGAAATGGATGAACAGATTTTGACAAATGACCTATCATTTTAAAGGTTTTTATTTTTTGCATTTTTGATTTATACCTTTCCTCATATTTGTATTTATATATTTACCTCTGCTCTTATGTATAGTTTGATAATCCCGTTTCCCCTAGTAGAAATTACGAGAAATGGCTTAACAAATTTTAACCAACTATATCTCATTTCAAAGGTTAGGGGTCAAGGATGTCGGGAAAAATAGTATTTCTAACGCAAATTTAATTTCCCCAGAAAATGTGTAGCTTTTCATTTTTTTGTTTATATCGCCATGAAAACTCTGATTTGTGTATGAGTGTATATATGTAAATAATATATTTTTCTTTGGTCAGAAATAAAAACAACTCGTTTCATACTTAAGGGGTATGATGAAACAAATAAATACAGAGCTGGGAGAGGGTTTGTTTTAAAGTTCTCCCCGTGGGGTGAAGGGGGAAAATATACGTTTTTGTTAAAATTAAACATCGAAAGCTAAGAATATTTTTAAGTTTGATAAAATTTGACGAGTAAATATTTAACTAAAAAATCGATTAAAGGCTTATTATTTATAACTTTTCCCAATAAAATGTTTAAAATACATTTTAGGATAATAATATGCAGACATAAAGTATATTATATAGTATATTTACATTTTATATATATAAATATATATGTATATATATACATTTATTACGAAATATCAATTGGGCGGTGGGCAATTTAAATTTGGGTTCTAGCCAGCCAAAGCACCAATTGACGACAGCAGCCTGGCCAGTGCATAAAAATCCCATCCTAGCTGAGCTTAGCCTAGCCAAATATAGCCTAGTCGAACCTAGCCTAACCTAGCAATTGAGCAAAAGTAAATAAACCTTTTATCCATTATATTGATTAATTGCGTGAAGAGGCTCCTAAAATTAGTTGGTAAATTATTATATATTTTAATATCTTTGGGCTGTTTCCCACATACATGTTTAGAACTTGGTGGCCAAATCTCAAACTACTGATACATTATTATATATCTCGTGCTTTGGCTGATTTAAGTGACTAAAGTTAGATTTGATCGGTAATTTCGCGAACTGGCTATATTATCATATGTATGTACATAAATAAAAACAATAATGTGTACCACAACTGTAAGTGGGAAATTTAAATGGTAAGTATAATAAAACGTTGCAATATTGTCCATAGAGTTAAGGTTTGATAAATTCAATCTGTGGTATTTTTTTAGTCATTACTTTTTTAAACATAAATATAAATTTCTAGTTCTAGGGATTAAAGATGAAGTGGGTAGTTTAGAAAAAACATTATTCAAATTAGCTCTGAGAGGAAACGGGATATCCACAGTGCCAGAGCCAGATGGGGGAAATACCACCAGGTCTCCTGTATACATGGCCGGGATTCCAACCTCATCAAACTCCTTACCATCAAACAAGTCTGTTTCAATAAAGATGCCTGAGACCGCTTGACCACCATGGGTGACTTTCGTGGAAATAACCATAAAACTTTCAAAGTTTATCTAGATTCTATACTATAAATTCAAGTGTTTTGCTTCCCACATCGATGGGTATGCGCAGGTCCTGATTAAGATTTTGTAAGCCGCTGAGCTACAGAAACTGTGAGGACCCCTGTAATATTTTCAAAAGAAAAACTAAGTTAAATGAAATAATACTACATTTTACAAGACCATAATATGTTTACTAAATATATTATTTACATGATCTATGGCATTGGGAGCTCAAAAGTTCATTGCCACACCTACCAAAGTATGCGACCTATTTCTATATTGAGTAGCTCTAGACAATCCACCTTATTACGACCTTTCTCTTCAGGTCCATCCTAATATTTTCCTTCCATCTGCGTCTAGGTCCTTCCAATGGTCTTTTCCCATTGGGTTTACCAGTCAGCAACATGAACAAGGTTTTAGAATCTTCCATTTGTGCTGCATATCCGTTTTTTGGACCAAATATCTTCCTAAGTAGTTTGTTTTAAACACCTTATATATATATATTTATATATATATACACAGTATATTAATTTAACCCTTTTTTAAATAGAAAGTTTAGAGTTCCTTTTGGTCTTTGATTCAGCATTCACAAACGAAATAACTTTTTAACCTCTGGAGGCTCTCCAGCTAGAGGAGGCACCAGGGCGTAATCCCTAAGGACAATGCATTAATCCGGCCCTGGGCACGCGTATTATGTCAGGCCCATGGTTTTCCGGTGACTCCGAGCCAGGGTTTAGAATAATGGCAGGGTATTATATAGTCCGTCCCTCTCCCCCTTAAAGGTTTCTTCCTCTCTCGACGAAAATGCTGTTACACTTCTTCTTAATCCTTATTTCCTCGGTTCTACTGCGTTGGTATGGTTAAAAGGCTAATAGCTCAGAGTAAAGTAAGAAGTGGTGTAAAATTAAATTAATTATCGTGTAGAACAGTGGTTTCCAGACATGGAGTCACGAACCATTGACGGGTCATGAAAAGATTCTTGGTTGGTCGTCAAAGGTTATTTTAAGATGCTAAAATTCTGATACCATAACATTATTAGTGAATGAAAATGGATTTCAACCGCAAACAATTGACGCAGTTACGGCTGTCTACTAACACACTACTGAAGTCATCATCGTAAATCTATGGAATTTGGTTTTGACAATAGTAGGTATCAAAATCGAATTTCAAACCAAACCATAATAATTGTCGAACTACTCATCATAAGCACGATAAGTGATAGGACTAACTAGAAATGTTAAAAACTTACTTATCAAATAATTATTAAATTGACAAAGACAAACAATAAATAAAATATTATAAAACATAGATAGTTATAATATTTTAATCGTAATAGTATATTTTAACACTATCAATGTGTTACACAACACACAACCGACAAAATCTAACTTACAGGAAATAATTACAAATCAACCAACCATCTCCAATTGTAATCTTTCATGCGTGTTCAAATAAAATATTAATTAAAGTCAATCCCATTGACTGTTCAAAGTAGGCCTATTGTAATTTTTGTAAAGTTCTTAAGTTTAAGAACCATTACCTGGCTAAATATTTCAACCTCTTTTTTTATGAAATCGGGAACTTTACAATGGCAGTGTCCTGTATAACGTGTGTAGATGATTTATGTAAATAATTGTGACACATATAAATTAAATATATATAAAAAAATATGGCTCAATAATAAATGGTAGGCCAAATTGCATAATATTATTAATACCTCTTATATTAGGTATGATAACACATATTTAATAACAATAAAAATATAGTTTGTAATATAATAATAAATTAGTTTTAGAGGAAAATATAAATAGGTGACAACTTAATTGGACTCCAAAGAGTCTTAAGGATTAAAAATGTAATCAATGTAAAAAGAAAATCTTTCCTTGAGAAGGTTTATAATATATTTAATATTATATTATATTAAGTAATAATATTTTAATTGTATTTTAACCCCTGTAATTATTATAATATATTAGTATTTTTAGAAAATATTTATTTGTCCAACTTGTCTTACTATATGACTAAGATATCCGCTTACTTAAGTTAATAGAATAGAGAGAAAGAAAACAAGAATCAGGTGGAGGAGAGAAGTAAACCATTATAAGAAAACACTACAATTCCATACACTGATTGGGATTTGAACCGCAAAACAGACTATACAAGCCTTTGTCGGTGCACCCAATGGTACCGATTAAAAAAAACAATATTAACATTTGAGATTCTTTAATAAAATTAAAATCTACTGTGATAACTGACAATCACTGAATAATCAGCTGAATATATGTCTATAAAATTAATGTTTTATTTTCAAACAGATCCTCTAAAAATAATAGCAAAGCTAGTATGTTAAATTTCATGTTGGGGCTGTTATATTTATGCAACTTAGTGAAACATGCAAAGGCGTGCTGGGCTTAAAGGTCCAAGTGTCATCACACTGGAAAAAAGTTGAATAACCGACAAAGTACCATCGGACCATTTTTGAAGTCTGTAAACTGATCACATTCTTCGTACATAAGAAGGTCATTAAAATGCAATGTTCAGCGAGAGAGAAAGATTTCAAACCTTGGCTGTAAAATAACGTCGGTATCTGCCTCTGCCCCGAGGTAAGGCAAGATATGTTTTCATAGTTATGTGCACTTTTTTTTAAAGTCGGTATGAGAGAAAAAAGTTATAAACCAAGATACACAACCCGATGCCTGTCTTTATGATATCAAGCAAAATAATGACTCTGGCTGGCTTCAAATTACTGCAAGATCGACCGGCTACTCAACAAATTAGTTTTAAAATCATCCATAAATATAGAATACCAAAGATTTCTAAAATTATCTCGTGTTTAATAAAATTTAACCTAATATTAGTTTACAGCCTTTACCAATCGTCAATACAAAATGTTGAGTCCTAGAAGGTTTTTCGCCCCTAATTTGATCATTTTGTAAATAATAATATATATTACATCTTCGTATTTTCACGGCAACAAGAAGAATAAACTCTTTACGTCACTTTGGGTTTGTTACTTCTAATAACTATAACTTTAAAATTATTTGATAAATATAAAGCATTATTTTTCATAGAATTTTAATTAATATTTAAATCTCATTATAATTAAACTGTTATATAATCTATTACATTTATTAGTTGAAATATTTTCACCTAGATTAAATTTAACAGGGTACTTATGCAACTTTACAAGAAACCATTAACAATTTTTTAGAGTTCTTGTGCTTATGATTATATTTGTTATTGAATTTTAAGTTTCATATAACTTTTAAGTAAAATACCTAAACCATTAGTATTGAATATTTTAAATAACCGAGTAATTATTTTAACTCTTTTTTAATTTCTTAATTTGTGTACCAATTAAGACTCTTAATTTACAACGAATTTATTTACTAATATATCTAAATATATTTGTATCAAATATTTAACTCTGATATAAAATCATTCAAATATATAATCAACGAATGGTAATATAAAATAAACTCTTGTGTATCTATTAGAAATTACAACCACATTTTATCGAATTTTGGATAGTTTGAAACATTTTTTTTCTCTAAATAAATATATTTTATAGCATATATTTATGCACTTTAACCTAGTAACACTAGACATAGGTTTACTCTGAAATGATCGCTAGTCAAACAAACCAATTTTTAAAGCTTATATAACTAATTGTCAACGCAGGCTTTATTGGGCCTACTTATCATATTACTTAGGCTATGGTTTACATTACGATAATCTGTAGCGGAAATAGGGTGACCTGATTGTATAAGGGTAAGGTGTCAAACTTCTGTGCTGGGGGTCCGGGGTTCAATCCTCGGCACAGATTTATCTGATTACCAAACCCTTCCTTCACCTCTTACAAGACGTGTATTAATCACAACTTGTGAATGTGGGGAATCACCTCTTACAAGACGTGTATTAATCACAACTTGTGAATGTGGGGAATGCCAGGCCTCCACCGTGGTTTGGATTCCACATTAAAACTGTAGGTCCTCCATTTCATCTCATAATCACCCTACCAATACACATTAGCGTAAGTGCGTATAACCCGAACGGGAAGTAAGACGTGGTGATAATAGTAATAATAATAATAATGTAGCGGAAATAGGCTGGCTAAAGTTTGGTTCTTCTTAGAAAGGATCTAAAGAGCTACAGATGCTAGTCTTACTTTGTGTTCTTTGTGAGAAAGCTATGGATACTGCTTGGACTCCATCCTTCATATAAAGGGAACTACAGTAAGTAGCCAGTTTTCTATGTATTATTTTTGCGAAAACTATAGAAAGAGAGCTTCAGTAAGTAGCTAGTCCCACTTTGTCTTGTTTTTGAGATGGTTAAACCTTGTGTTTTATCGAAAAAAAGCTAAATATGTCTATTGTTCCTTGTCTTTATTGTAAGCAAGCTACGGAGGCGGGTCAAATTTGTCATGTATTGAAAGAAAGCTATAGAGGTCGCCCCAATTTCATCCTTTCTTTCAAGCTATCTACGGATGCTAGTAAACATTTGCCCATCAGTAAAATAGAGCTATATATAATCCAGTACACCCTTGTACTTTCTTGGGAGTGTATGCAATTAATAGAAGTCAAACGAATTTGAATGATAAATTAAGACACAGAGCCGTCTTTAAAGTAGGCCTAATTTTTCTTTTATCAATTTTGCTTGTGTGAATGAAACCCCAGTTTGGAGGTAGAATTATTCCAATTAATACGAAACGTTCCAGTTATTATGCAGTTTCTATGGCAAAACTTTTTTTTGCCAAAATAAATAAAATATAGCTTCAGTACAAACATAGAAATAAATTTTCTTCTCATGGTGACCACAACAATTCTTGAATATCTCTTTCAAGGGTGTTCTGTAAATTAATGACATTTTCTTTCCATTTAAAGAGTCAATTAGATGATGCCACCATACTCATGACAAATATGTTGATATCAACATGTGAAGAAATGTAAGCTAGATGTTTGTACTGAAGCAATATTTTGTTTATTTTGGCCTACATGTTTTGCCATAAAAAAAATGAGAAAACACTGTCTACTTCTCGCATACCCATCCATCCCACCTTAATAAATTTATTTTTAGACATGAAACTCGTATAAAAATAAAATATGTTGATACGTCGAAATAAATTTTAAAACAAATATCTATATAAATATACATAAAAAAAATATGGCAATGTAACTTTTTTTGAATGGTGATCATTCACTTACAGTTGTAATGGATTCCAAGTCTGAAATATCTGCCATTAATTTCCTCTAATCACTCACAAAACTGTTTGTGTATGTGGGTTGAATGTAGCTACGACCTTCAGTCCTAAACTTTCAATAAAGTGAAGTATTTGGTTAAAATGCACATATAAAAATAAGTAATTTGGCTAACAACAAGTCCTCTTTTTTATTGTATTTATATCTCCAATAAATATTTATAAACAAGATAAGTCCACTTATAATTTAAACGAAGAATGAATGCCACTTATATAGTTTACATATAAACACCTGATTATTAAAGTTGTTGGCTACTTCTAATTTGCGCCAAAAACAAGCTGATTACATTTATGAAGCTTTCCACCAATACACAATATCCAACTAAGAAATAATTACTCTTGTTTTCCTTTCGAACAATCTACTCCCGCAAATTATGAAAATACGAATGGTACTAAAGCAATAACCGTATCCTCAGTTTCCAAAATATTTTTTTAAATTTTTTTTTTGAAATTTGTAGATAAATTATTTTTCCTAGAACTTTCATACGATACTTTTTTATTTCACTTTATTTTTAAAAATTAACAATATTATTAAATATAAACTGTTTTTTTAATTACTTATAAGAACCATGGTTTTATTTGTAATCATTTAGGAACAGGAACCAACTCGTTGTATGGAACCTTTTTTTGTTACAGCGTCTTACTACCCATCCGGGATATACACTTGTGTACTAATTACGCTAATGTGTTAAGGGCGAGAATGTAAAACTATTTAGGAGAAAACACCCTCAGGGCATTGGATCTGGATTCGAAACCTGTTCTTCCTGTCATCGCCAAAGCGAGTATCTAGGACTGTTGTCAAATAATGAGTGTTTGAATATTCCGGAAGCCTTGATATATGGATTGTTTGATCAGATTTAAGATTTAGAGGCCAAGACTGTTGATTAGAACTGAATAATGCGTGGCCGTCATTAGTCCACACCTTCAGTTGGGATCTGACAGTCAACAGATTGCGGGACGACTTTACATGAATGTGTACCATTAAAAACACATGTTTATAAACATTCATTTTTCATAAGATCTATTTACGTAATTCTTCTAATATATATCTATTTCTAAAAGTTAGAACATTTGCGTTAATATATGGGTGGGGGTAGGACGAATTTGTGCACAAATAACTAGTTCTTCTAGGCACGATCGTGAATCAGGTTTACTAAACAGACTCAACCAGTCATAAATACCGATCACATATTAGGTTTTATATTATTAATGTATAGTGAATACTTAATTTACTCTAAAAAGTAGTCATCTTTCCCTGATCAACTATGCTATGGTCCTATCTTATAATCTACGCCATAATGGAAACATAAAGGTAAGCTTGATACGTTTCAGATTAAACGAAGAGTAAATAAAATGGGCAAATCCGGATGATCGAGAACTAGGGTCTCAATATCTGCCTCCTAGTTCCTCTTGATCTGTTTAAGAATTAATCTTTCGTCATCTCTTAGTTGGGGGAACGGCGTTACATATTGGGGTTGCTGGTATAAGGGGAATAAATGTACTAGTCCAACCCTAACCCCTATCTGGAATATTTATGAAGTTTTTCTTAAAATATACATCTCACATATTTATTTAAAATTGTTTTTCTCACTAGAGGATTTTCTATTATTGTCACACTGGACCACTAGATGGCTCTGTGGCGAAAACAACTCTCTTCAAACAATACAAAGCAGGACACACAAGGTTGTCATTGTTGCCAGGTTTCAGTTAGGGATGAACTGGAGCCCAGAAGTAAAATGGAGTATGTGACTTTTATGGGAAGGTGTGAAGAGAAATCTGTGCAGTGACGTAGTCATTGAGGAAAGGTGGAGCGGAGTGGTTTGAACCATTACCCCCATCTCCCACCAAATATAGTAGATACTCAATTATCTAACCTAAATGGGGCCAACAGGTGTATGGATAACAGAAATGTCGGATAATACGTAAACCAGGGGAGGGGCTAGAAAGAAAGAGATCAAAATTAAATGTAAGTGCAGAATCGATATGAAATAAATATTACTCCATAGTTTAAACCATGCAATAAATTAGAAACATTGTTTAGTTTATCAGCTTGGGTATTTGTTGCCAATGCAAAGCGAGCAATTAGTGCATTAGCTATTTATTCTTAGTTATTCAGTTATTCTTGCCTTATAAAAGTCACAATAGAAAAAAATTAATATATTTAAAATTTTCAGTGGGGTTTTTTGTGTGTAAAATATCTCATAAGTACTACCACCAAAAATAATACGGTTATTCAACTCATCCAACCATTTATTTGATAATTATTTAATTTTATATATTTGTAATATTAGATTATTATTAGCACCACGTCTTACTACCCGTTCGGGTTATATGCACTTACGCTAATGTGTAATGGTAGGGTGATTGTGAGATGAAAATGGAGGACCTACAGTTTAACGTGGAATCCGAACCACTGTGGAGGCCTGGCATTCCCTGTAATATTAGAGTTAATCACAATAACCTCTCAGCATATAACGCAGAAATTAAATACTAAGGTCACATAATAAACATTGAACATTTAAATGATTAGTTTAATCATCGTATAATATATATAGCCTTAAAAACAGAAAAATAAAATAATTTGTGGTCAAGTGCTTACACATTTTCCTTTTAAGAGTGACACCTTTACTTAAATTGCTATAGGCTTTTCCATTAATTAAACATAAAGTAATGTACTGTACATCATTATCAAACATATATAACTATTTAAAAAAATCTTATCAAGCTCATGGGAAAAGTTTCCTTAAATTATGATCCTCGTCAAAATTATAAGTAATGGGGAGGTTGGGGCTCAAATACTAGCTGGGCGTATTGAGGGTGGCTTTCCATAAATTACTTCCCACTATCTTTCCTTGCCAATATGAGTAGGTTTGCTATTCCACTTGAGTAATTAAAATCTGTATATCACTGATGAGTAATAATATATGGAAAGAAAACTATATAGTGCTGAAACATATTGAAAACTTTCCGAAACCCCGCATAATTTAAGAACTGGTTAATTAGTTAAAAATATAATTGGTGCAAAAATGGAAGAGAAAAGCACCGATAGATTCCCGTGACCTTAAATCCTTAGTTTTTGAGTTTTTTAAAAATCTTATAAACGTTTAATAAATAATAAAACCGCTTAATTTTAAGATAAAATATCACGCAAAATTTCGCACTTATGAGAGTAAGGAAAATTATGAGAATCAAAGCTATTTTCTAAAAAAAAAAAATTGTACAGTTGGGTTAGATGGAAAATTTTAAAATAATTAAGGTTATTTTTGGTATTTTAAAGTTTCAGAGAAGCCATTTTAATCAGAAATATCGTATTAGCATTTTCAAAATATTTACCTTTAATTAGTTGGCAAGAAAGATAAAAGGTAAGAAAGTATTTTGCTATATCAGGCGTAATTTCAAGTGAAGTACATCCTAATAGGAGTGTCTCGTAGATAAAATAAAAGTAATCACAATAAATTAGCTAGGTACTAGTCGGAAGATAAACTAAATTCAAATAGATTACTATTCATCAGAGTTAGGTGAGCGATAAAAGACCAGACTTTGAACTCGGGGGCTAAGCGTCACTCAACTTTGGATTTTTTTACGTTTGATCTATTATATATATATATATATATATATAAACTTAATTTGTATTGGTATACGTTGGAAGCCAATATATATATATATATATTGGTTATAACGTGCATTTATTTAAATATAATGCTGTTTCACTTAATTAAGAAGGTTTTGAAGAGGAATAAAGGGCACGGGAATTAAGATAATCGACCAAGACCTTTTATCTTCATTTAAAATGTTTTTGGTCAAATGACATACATAATGCTCATGATAAGTATACAAGAGTTGTTAAGACCCGCTTAGTAGGCCAATTGGTTAAATTAGTCACTCGCAATAGACAGGATCCTTACTTACTGGGAGATCAGGGTTATAAGCCCGGTCGTGATCACCAAGGGTGACTTCTACTAAATATTTTTCCATATTCCTTCCACGCAAATGAGGGTACATTTATTATAAATTAAACCTTTATAATCCTTTAAACATTAGCGTGAATACAAATTAAACATTTTACTAGAAATAAGCACCTTGAAAAAAAAATATTAAAATCAAATTACCTTGAATATGGTTAGGATTGCTGAGATATTGGTATTTAGAGAAAGGTGATCTCATGGTTTAATGTGTCAAGCTCAAAATATACTCGGCTATCGGTAAGAGAAAGGGTGTGTTTTGGATACTGCCCGGGTGTGCTGAAAATAGTTTTGCAAAAGGGATTTATCACTTTGGTCTTCCCATTATCTACTTTAAATGAATGTAGTCAAATTTATCAAAATTATTCTTATCTCTATAAAATTAGTGTAAAGTGTACTTATAGATTTTAAAAAATAGTTCAAATTTAATTAATCCGTTGTATGAAAAAGTAGTCCCTCACGGGTGAATTGAAGGTTACTGTTATATCCCAAGTACTAGTTTTATATATTTTTTAATATACCTTGAACGCATAAAATGTTATGTTTGATAGAATTTTTTTTTATATTTTTTTTTAATATTGGAGGAAAAATTAATTTTAATTTTATTTGGTCTCATTTAATGTGTATTTATGTTAAACGAATATTTGTGTTTCTTTTCAAAATCCTTTAGAAGCTCACATCCCAATTAAAGCTCATATTGGTTGGAAGGTGAGCCAAGGATTCAATCCTCTGATGGTGAGGTCAGTGATTCACAGTTATTTCTAATTATTGTGGTGTTATTTTGCTAGCATTGTGTACCACTCTACTTCCAACGTTCAAATTAGGGTATATTCACTCTAAATTTTACCTTCCACATCCCTGTCACATTTGTGTAAATATACTTATAGCCCATAATCGGCACCCATCATTTACTCTGTAGAGTAAAAACCTTACCTTGCATTATACCACTATGATACAGCTTATATGATAGGGCCATAGTGCAATCTGTCAAGGTAAGACTGTTACCAATAAGAGAAGAAGGAATGTACGTGGTGAAAAAAATGAGAAGTGAATAAATTTAAAATAAATATACTTTGAAATAAAGTAATATATCATATTCACTTTCAGACATCAAACTTCCCATGCCTAGATATTAAAACATCAAACTATATAAATTTGGTAGTAAGGATCTATTGTACACTTCAAAAAACACAATATTATAATATAAAACACCATTCCATGGCTTACAAACTAATTTATAATAATATTAGGCCTATTATAATACCATACCTAATACTATGCTGTCAACATTAGCCAAATATATTTGATTTTTAGGAAAACAAGACAGTGAATTTATATTATCCGTCTTTGGTGGTCACAAGGTCTAACCCAGTCATATCCAACCCACGGCCCACGGGCTGCTTGCGACCCCCGTTTGCTTTTTGTGTGGCCCACCAGCTATGATTGAAATATTTCAAATTGCAGAAATAAACAACAAATTAGGATTTTGTACCTGACGTAAATGCTAGTTAATTTCCATTTAGTTTCCATAAACGTAAGTTTAATGTTACTTGTGTATTGTATTTATGGATGGGCGTGGATGTGTGTATGGGTATGTGTGTATGTGTGTTCATTATAACTGGGAGCTATGTATTTTAAATCTCGTGTATGGCCTACGGCCAGATCCCCAATAACTTACTATGCAGCCCTCAGTCGAGAAAGGTCTAACAAGCCGGGTCTAACCCAACACTCGAAATATACTGGACTGACAACAACGATGGGGCTATCTTGACTCACATACTGGTTGGGTGTACTGATGAAGGTATTTCCTAAATGGTTTCCCACTTCTCCTCCACTTATATGTGGGTACACTTCCACTAAATTAAATCTTCCACATCCTAAAAAAAAATGAGCTTATAGTATACCCACGTTAACCAAAATGGGTAGGAAGACGTGGTGAAAGAAAAAACTAGATCGTTGTAGGCAGTCCTCGAAGCCAGGTAACGTTAATTCAAAACAATATTCAGCCCCTCTATTCACTTGTCAACACTGACGAATTCGTTTCCCAAGTGAAGAAATAAATAAAGATCATTATATTATGTAAATTTCAAAGCCCAAAATACATTAAGAGTAATAATATAGATTGTTTATACCACGTTGGTGGCAAAACGTTTTCCAAGATGGCGTCAAGAGCCCGTTTCACTTCCACGTGTCAACCAAGACCAGTGCAAAAAATCTAGTTTCATTTCCCTTCAAAAGTCCTATTCATACACCGGACTGCTTTCAGTAAAAAAAATAAACAATAATCTCCCTCATACAACTTCAGACCTATACATATTTACTTACAATGGTATCAATGATATATATATATATATATAT